>CAEGAD010102487.1:0-18126 GCA_903067055.1 Poeciliopsis paucimaculata
GACGTGAAGGAGCAGCGGCTCTACTCTGAGTCCCTCCCGAATGACTGAGCTTCTCACCCTATCTCTAAGGGAGAGCCCAGCCACCCTACGGAGAAAACCCATTTCGGTCGCTTGTATCCGTGATCTCGTTCTTTCGGTCTTGACCCAAAGCTCATGACCATAGATGAGGGTAGGAACGTAGATCAACCGGTAAATCGAGAGCTTCGCTTTTTGACTCAGCTCTCTCTTCACCATGACGGACCGGTACAGCGCCCGCTTCACGGCAGACGCTGCGCCAATCCGCCTGTCAATCTCCCGCTCCCTTCTTCCCTCATTCGTGAACAAGATCCCGATACTTGAACTCCTCCACTTGAGGCAGGACTCCCTCCCCGACCCGGAGAGGGCACCCTCCGATCTCCTACTTCAATATAGTGAACTCACGTGTAGTCACCAAAGTCTCCAATAGCAAAAACACGTTGCTGTAGATTTGTTCGTCATTGACATTAAATTTGTTTAGTTTTGTAAAAGCAAATAATTGCGTTCATCTGTGATGTTTTGTAAATAGTTGTATGCATCGGATGAGGGATTGGCTTCATTTTCTTGCTAATAATTTTATAAAACTGTGTTGCTTGCAATATTTCTACATCAATTTTAAAAATGTGCAATATACACCAGCATTCTAAATGATAAAAAAAAACAAAAAAACTGTTATTCATAGTGGAAAAATAAACCTTTTTCCAACTCGGATTTTATATTTTTTATGTGACGTAATGTCTAATATGCAATAACGGTATATGTAAAAGAAAAACAATAAGTGTAGATTCACACAGTTCAGGTTGTGCTGAACAAATTATACCATGAAAGCAATATTGACCATGTCTATTGGGAAACATAAAAATAAAGTAAAAAATTGCCAAAATTAACCATACGTACACCCCGAAGGGTTAAAGTTGCAAATCATGTGGAAAACTTATAGTTCAGATTTGGTAAGGCCAAACCTGAACTCTTTGGAGGTCATTAACTGGGAAATATAGAAATTATTAATTTAGTCACAGGCCCCAATAAGCATTTGATACGGCCATTGTTTGTGTTTACAAACAGCTTTGCTTTGCCTGAAAGTTGACTGAAAATATGCCAGAGCGAAATAATATCAAAACAAGAGAGATTGTGTCATACCTCTATTTCAAGTGCACTCTTATTGTGGTGGATATTTTTAGCGGAGGTCGCGTGACATATAGCCGAGCCCTGGCAACAGCTGCTGTTGTCAAAAAATGAACAACAAACAATAAAACACAATGGAAGGTAAAGCAGGTAACGAGCAACAAGGGAGGTGAAGACAATGAAAAGGAAACAAAGAAAAATAAATGGTGCAGAGAAACGAATGAAAATTCTGCCCTTATATCAGACACTAGGATATATAGAGATCTGGAAATGGCAACAATACTTTTGCTGAAGCTCTCAGCTGTACTCTTTGGCAGCGCCAGTACTCGTCATTTTCATAATTCTCCTGATAACATAGAGGGAGGGAATAAAAGAGGAGCCGAATGGGAAAGCTGCTCCTCATCTGTCAAGATTACGGCTCTGTAATCCTTAGAAACTCCTTTTATCTCCCAAAGTGAGCACAGACCTCCAGCCTCCAAAAGTTTCAAAGGCTGGAGAGCCGCATTTACGACGCAAGCCGGTCCCTGCAGAGTAAATGGGCAGAAATTGTAGGAACAGCCCCGCAGACGGAGTTGAACCAACATTGAACACTTGAAACATGCTGGAATACTTAAAACATGCTGGAGCCATTCTGCTTTTTACTTCAAGGCAGTAAAATACCTTGAGCGGGAGAGGGAACCGTTCCTGCTCCAACAAATCTTCTGATTCGAGAGGATCTCTCATGTTTCATTCAAAAGCTGGCATAAGATGACTTTTAAGTGACATACATATGGAAGAGATGTAAGGCAGCACATTGTTTTTTCTATTAGCCAAAATATTATCTTCATACCGCAACTTAAACTCACTCCCGTCGAACTTAAAAGTGCGGGGAGTTGTTGATTTTCCAAAAGTTTCCACGATGCTTTGCAAGAAACTGGAGGTATTGATTGATATAATTTGACAGTAGACAAGTAAAAACTGATTGATAAAATCATATTTAAGCATACCGGTACTAAGGGTTTAGTCTAGAATTAAGAGGGCCACAGAAAAAGCTATGGCGGGCCGGATTTGGCCCATGTGCCTCGAGTTTGAGACATGTGCTTTAAGGGATAAGGCTGCAAGTTATAATACATGTACATATATATATATATATATATATATATATATATATATATATATATAGAGAGAGAGGATCTCTCATGTATATATATGTATATATATACACATATATATATCTATATATATAGAGATATATATATATATATCTCTATATATATCTATATTTATATATAGATATATGTAGATATAGATATAATCAAACATCTCCAGACTCTTCAGTCAGGCGTTTTTAACCCTCTCCAGGCAGATGTTGCAGATTTGCAACAGCTAAATGCTACTTAGCTAGTCTTTGCAAGTAATTTCAGCCTGAGAGGGTTAACATAGCCCAAATTAAGTGTATGACAGAAATGACACAGATGAGCAAACCAGCAGAGCAGGTTCTTAGCTCACAGGTCGACTCATCCTCTTCTGGTTTCTGTACTTGGAATCTAAAAACAGCCGGCAGGCTCCTGCGACACAGAGTTCACTCCAACATTAATGAGTCCTGTAGATTTGTGTTTAATTGGAACAACATTAGTGAGAGCGACGCTGTTATTTTATTACAGCTGCAGTTGTTAATGCGGCTGAAATCCATTTAGAAAAACGACATCCCCATTCTGAATCATCGAATTAACATCCAACCACTTAGCGTCGCTCAACAACAACAGCAGACTATTTGTTTGATATGATACGATGATTGTATGACACAGAGTCACTGAGCTTTGGGGAGGATGCTGGGCAGCAGTGTCAGAGTCGGACCTCATCTGTCAGCAAAAAGAGCTAAAAGGAGCCTCCGGGGTTAAAATAAAAAGCACCTCCCCAACAAGATAAGAAAACAACAAGGAGCAGGAGGAGGAGAAAAAGATGATTCAGTCCCTTAACCACCTCAAAACAGACTTCTTTTTTAAATTGCTCTTCGGTGGGAGTCATCAGTGTGGGCCTTTTTATATGGAGCCTTCTGCTTAATAAGTCTTTGATGAATGTGCGTGTGTTTGAGCACTGATGTCAGTTCTGCAGAGTTCACGCCTTAAAGGAACCATTAGTGCCAGTGTGATTGCCATTGAGCTCTCACACACATGGAGACACACACGGAGTGATGAAATTAACTGGCAGCCCTGAACCCTCCTCACATACTGAAAATCCCATCCCACCCCTCCGTATGACGCAGCCCGACACAGAGCCGAGGGCGAACCGACACTAATCCTTTTCAATTAAAATACCTTTACTCCAGAAAGGAGAAACAAAAGGCTGACTTCCAGGAACCGAAACTGGTGGAAATAAAGAGGGGGTTTTGGGCCCGGTATGTAGGCTGGTTAGAGAAAAATAAATTTTTCTGAAGCTTTGGAGCTATTTCTGTGGAGAAAAAAAAAACAGAACAATTTTATTCCAAACGTTAAAAACACCACTTATCCGGTTACAGTTATTCTTCAGTAAGATAGTTCACAACAGTCAAATGCTGTTTAAGTAAGCAAAAAGTAACCAA
Source organism: Poeciliopsis paucimaculata (assembly GCA_903067055.1). Classification (NCBI taxonomy): domain Eukaryota; kingdom Metazoa; phylum Chordata; class Actinopteri; order Cyprinodontiformes; family Poeciliidae; genus Poeciliopsis; species Poeciliopsis paucimaculata. Next base: position 3,701 of record CAEGAD010102487.1, read on the forward strand.
GAAAACACCCACAAAAACTGTAACCTCATTCTGTTATTGTTTTTATGAGAACCTTGTTCTCTTTTTATGCAATAGAGAACAAGGTTAACATTGTTCTCTTGCCAGAAATTAAACATTTCTTCCTCTTTTTAAAACTCTAATTTCTGCACATCAGTTGTGTTAGATTTTGAATGAAGCTTTACAAGTTCATGAGAAAATAATTTAAAGGCTTGAACATCTGAATGGACTATAAAACTTTCAGATTATATCAAACGTGTTAGAATCTGGAGAGAACAAGACATGGAATATTAGCAAAACTACTTCATGGTAATTGCTCAGCACGGTGGTGGTGGGTTGATGATTTGGGCTTGTTTATCAGCCACAGTGTCTTCCAGTCATTAAATGCATCATGTTCCTCTGCATGCTAAAAGTATTCTGGAGCTAAAACTGTCTAACATCACACAGCCCATAGATGAATGTTGGAGCTTTTCTTTTCCTCATTAACCTCTAGTATTATGTGCCAAATGCCTGGAATTATTAACTTACACGGTCATATTTCATTTACCACCTGTGCTGAAAGTAGCTAGTTTCTCCACTTTAATAATCAACATGAAGACCATGAAGTTTGAGCAAATTGAATCTAAGAAATTGCTTGATTGCGAAGCAATAAATCAAAATGCATATCTGAGTGCTGAAAATTTTTAAGCTGACTTTCTTCCTCTTTCTTCCTGAGATTTCTAACCAGTCTTCTTATTTTGATGTTTTCTCTGCCCTTCGCTGTTCAGACATCAGTCCTGTCTCCCTCCATCCCTTTTTTTTTTCCTTCTCTGTGGATCTTCAGCCACGTTTCCTCCTCTGGCCACTCGTCCATCTATCCCTTCTCACTTCATTCCATTCTGCTGCCGTCGCCTCAGCATCAATCAGCCCTCTCTGTGTGGACTGGCGCTGGGGCTTCATTATGCTCTTTCCTCATCTCTCATATTTATTTCATAGCTTGCAGGCTTGAGAGAACGTGAGCCCTGCTGGTAAGTGAAAGGGTGAATTTCCACTCGCATCATTCTCACGTCGAGCCGCCACGGGGCTCGTCACGGCTTGGGAAGCCCTGCAGCTCCCCGGGCGCAGGCTGACAAATAATGTATATGGCCAGCAGACGAGAACATTCTCACCGTTATCTCTGAAGGGAGAAGTGGGGTAAAATAGAACGTGATGTGTGCGGCTTGTGAGACTGAGAAAACGATACGTAAAACTGTGTGCGTGCGTGGAAAGTGAAATCCGGGTCTGTCAGTCCTACTGTGCAAAATTGTGTATCATGAAGAAGCAGCATATGAACATCTGTTGGACTTTGAACATGATGTTGTTTCCCGACATGGTGAAATAAAGAAACAAAACTGCAGAAGTGAAGTTAATTTCCCCTAACGTGGCCATTATGATTCTCTTTTGAATGTCTTCATGTAAATGTGTGGAACAAAAATTCTATTTTTGTTGCATCATTGTCATGTAAATTGTATGATACAACAATCGAACTTTAATTCCTGTAGTTTGACAGTCATTCCTGTCAAACTGCAGGAATGACTTTACTGCGGCACAGAGAGAAAGAAGGGATGTGGAACTAGCGACATTTCTCCTGAATATTTGCTTCTGTGCGTGTTCAAAGAGTTCAAAAAGAGACACATAAAGCGGAACTCCAGCTGTGTAAATAGCCCACATAGCCCGAGAGAAGCATTTCACCAGCATAACTACACAATTTGGATCAGTTAATGGAACAGAAAACAGACCGTCACAGCACTTTTGTCGCAGGGATGTTTGCATGTCAAAATATTCCAACTCGCATGTAAAGCGCAGCTGCTTTTCTCTCCCCGATGATAGAAATTCGTAAAGGCAAACCCCGACGTCCCTAACGAGGCAGAACGAAAAGCGGGAAGAAAGGCGCTGTGAGGAACAGGCCACGGGTGAACAATTCGAGTTTATATTAACCTTGTAAATGATTCAGTTGGCCGGCTGAATGATTGAAGAGTCCCCGCTGTTTATCTGAGACGCAGAAGGAGGACATGTGGAGTCAGAGATTCACGGAGTACCATTAAGGTGCATTGACGGGTCTCTAGGAGCAATTATCCAACATAATGCACATATACAGAGATCAACATTGATGCATAATGCTCTTTCAGGAGGACCCAATGCAGATTTAATTAAAAAAAAAATTTTTTTAAAAACCATCAGAAATACTTAGTAACAAAATTGACAAAAAAAACCACTGCAAAAGTAGAAGAAGCACAAACCAGACTCCTTTGGTTCAAGACGTTTCCCCCTGACACAACCGTATGATAGTCATATTATCAAATCCATAGAGCAGCTGTAAGTCTATAGAGCTGAGCAGCTCTGTAGAGCAGTTCAGAGTTCATCTGAAGCAAATATTTCTGAGACACTTAAAATTATGTAAATCGTAGTACGATCCTGCGCTCCTCATGAAAAGTAAGTCAAGACGTAAAATATGTACAAATATATTAAATTCTGCATACTGGCTTTGAAAAAGCTACATCACAGTCTTGATGTTAGTTTTTATCTGTTCTAGAACTACTATATGTTATTTTCAGAAGGTACTTTTAATCTGGTTAGAACAGATATTCTAATTCATTGAATATTACCGTTTTTCTTAGTCTGTAGGTAGAATTTTCACTCTGTGAAAAAAAAATTAAAAAATTCAACACCCAGTTTTTATTTTGAAAAAATATTGTAACTAAAGATGGCACAATCACTCCTCCGTGAAACAGGAACACTGGATAAATTATTAAAAGGCAACATTGATTGTTGAAAATCAATGACAAAATCAATGTCAGTTATTTCTAATGCACATGGCTGTAGTTACTACCTATTATATGAAGAAGAAGAAGAAAAAGTAGAATAAAAGAATAAAGCAAGGATGAAAGTAAGAGTGAGAAATTAAACGGTGAAGCGAGACACAGTTAGAATGAATATATAATGAATATTGAGACCTTATTAGGTATTCTGATATAAAAAAAACATAAAACTCTGTCTGGGATGAAGACAGAGGCTTCGTGTTTCACTTCTGATCTCATTGAGCCTAAAATCTCGGCGTAATCCCTGGTTCTAAACCTCATCACAGCATGAGAAAGGTTTCTGCACAGACCCGAGGCAAACCATCTCTGAAATTAAAAGGATTTCAAAAGGGCTATATCAAACACAGCTTTATTAAAATTAATTCTAACAACTTTTCACACAGCTAAAAGTTGAATTTTTATTTTATTTTATTTTTTTATGATTGGCACGATCAGACAGCCACTCGAAGCAAACGCACGCAACTTCTGACGACTGCCAAAACGACTGAGACTGTTGTTTCTTCCAAGAGCTGGTGTGGTTGGCACGGTGAGCGGCGCCACTGGCCGACTTGCTTCTTTTTAATCTACTCATCCCCATCACAGCATGTGTCGTTTAGGATGCGGAGCCAAGAAAATACAGAGGGAGATGGTGAGGGAGCTAAAATTAGATGACAGAAAGATTGAAACTAAGAGAGAAAGAGAGCTGGAAGGAGAATGACAGCAGTGAGATCAGCATGTTTTCATAAAAGCAGATGAAGGAGAGAGAACACTGACAAATATAAAGGTGACAGGCGTATTGAAAGTGAGTCAGAGTGCGACCAGGATCGCCGTGATGTTTGATTTTTTTTTTCCCCCTCAGAAAAAATGAAGTGTTTGTCGGAGACAAATCAGAAATTTTAAAGCAATTATATTCTTAGAAAAATGGTCTGTTTACGCTAAACATGATGTCATATACATATTCAAGTTGAGCAACTTTCAAAGGAAAGTCATTGTGGTTTACTAAAGGTGAAGCAGAGTTTCAGGATCATACATGAGGGACCGTGGTAGCAGTGGTCATGGCTTATGCACTCCAAGCAGACCAAGACAACAACATTTGAAGCAAGATTGACTTCATTACACTCCTCTTGGACAAGCACCACTCCATGCAACCAAAGCTGATCTATGATTTACCGGTCCCACTGAGTCATTTATCTCACCATGGATAAAAGAGAAAAAAAAGAAAGAAAACATACTCTCCACACCAATTCACACAGTACCAGGTTTGTACTGGTTGCTGGAAAACTAAGTTTTCAGGCAGCAGTTTGAATCCAGCATCTTTCTTTTAGACTGTCAAAAATGACCCAGGATTGTTTCTAATACCACCATCACACAACTGCATGTTAGGATGGGAATGGGAAGAGCCTTGCGTTGGGTAATTGATGCTTTACCACTGCCTTCGGATGTATCTAATGATGCTTTTGGCTCTCCAGCTAAGCCAGATGACCTAACCTTCTTTGGACACGCTGATATATTGGATATTCATGACAAAAATCATGTATCTTAAACTCAAGCTGTGCTATCTCAGCATGAAAAATGCTAAAGAAGTTCCTCACTTTTTTGATTTTCACCAGATAATGATTTGAGCACTGAAACAGTGGTGATTCCTAACATGGAAGACAGAGGAGAGCAGCATATAAAACAGACAGAGTGTAAATTACTTAAATGTATTCATCAAACTAAGTTGCGGTTGACAAAAATCACAGGAAACACTTTCTTGTTTAGTCAACGAGAATCAGATTTTCTCCAGCTGGAGCGCATTTCGAAATTCTTAATCAGGCTTCCAACAGAGCAACGTAAATCTCCCTCCCTTATACATAGACTATAGAAAACAGATGTCTGAGTAAAACTATGAACAGTGCTTACATTAAGCTGCCTGCTCTGAAAACGAGATTAAACGTTTTTAATCCAAATCCATCAATTTTTTTGCACAAAAACTCCTCAGTAGTGCATGCAGGTACTTTATCTGAAGTACAAGGATTACTGTCTGCAGTGGAGTTCATATTAATGCTAAGAAAGTTGAGCGGAGAAAGATCAGAGAGAAAGTCAATCAAAAAGCAAGAATGTTCATTTAAAAAAAATAATTAGAGCCAGAAGGAGCTGCGTTATCAAAATGACCAATTGAGCAGCTATTCGTTAGAAACTGTGAACACATTTTTCTAAATTGTCAAAAAGTTCCAGCACAGCACGCATCAATGCTTCAGTAGGAGCCAATAAATTAACATCTCAACACGATTCGGTCTTTTGTTTGACTAAACGTTCCACATAAATTAGAGTTTTTAACTACACGAACCAACTCAAAGGCTCTGCAACACACACTCAGTTTTCCTCTTTCAAATGAAACTTCTGGCACCTTCTGAAGGCTTAACTTAACCCAGAGTCTGTGCTTTGTATCTAAACCATTACTTACCGCTCTTCACAAGTCCTCAACAGCAGTAAGTAAAGCACCAAACATTAAATACAGCAAAAAGGTCAAAATGAGCTACTGCTCTTCGATCGCGAGATCAATATTTCCAAAAATACAATTATTAACTTGCCTCTGTCTTTAAACACAACACACAAACACACACAGATAACTGGATAAACGAAGGTGGGTTTGATTTACTTACCTTCAGTTTTCCAAACCAGGCCAAGTGAGGGAAGAGCGGCGATAGTTGAGCAAGAGAACATGAAAAGAAAAAAGAACAATTTGTTGGAATTACAGAAGCCATGAGGTATTTTTAACTAGCAGCTCTGGAAATAAAAACGTTAAAATCACGACAAAAAAAAAAGAAAAAAAATCAATTTTGACCAAATCTTTTTCTGGAGCTAAATGGGTTATCTGACTTTTTTTAATATATGCTGGTGCCCAGAGATGCAAGGATTGATCCGCTATTTAGTATGCTGGTCATTCGGATTATCAATCGGAACAGGAACACAAAATGGAGAGACGGATGCAGCCCAGAGGGCTTCCCTGGTTTTAGGTGTTAAAGCCCAGAATCACATGCATTAGCACATTATCTGTCTAATATTTCAGATAACGAGCAACTTAAGGCAAGCACAAGAAAGAAGGTGATTTATCTAATGAGAAAGATTTTGGCTTGTGCCCAAGGTGGATGGAAACCCATTAGGATCCAAAAGACTTAAGATGGAGGAATAAGTTCACTTTCAGTAGGACAGCAATCCTGAACATACAGCTGCAGTTATAGTTGAATAATTTAGACAAAAGAATATCTCTGGGTTAGAATCACCCTGTCATAGTCCAAACCTACATCCAGCTGATAAATCAGTGTCAAGATATGAAAACTGATTTTTTTTTTTTTTTTTTTTTTACATTTATATATATATATTTAAAAGCCAGTTCCATCCAATTTGAATGAGTTCAAAATGTTTCACTAAGAAGAAGGAAAAGTTAGTTTTTTTCAATTTGGCAAAATGTAAAGGATTTTATTAGGTATGATACTAAAGGTTGAAGTTTTAGTCAAATAAATCAATGATGCAGTAAATGTGAGAAGACACCTTTGAGGTTTATTCAGTGATGTTTTTCATGACGAATGTGTCAAGTTTCAAAATAAGTTCAACTACAACCTGCACAACTTTAGTCTGAACTTTGATCACCACGTTTTGTGTACGTCCACCGTTTAGGCCTGATCCAAATTTCCCAACAGGATAATGCAATTTACCGTGTAATATTGTATTGTGTCACACCACCTTGTTTCCCTTAGTCCTTAGTGGCCAATCAATGCAAACCAAAGAGTCAGCATGGAGCCTTTTGCCACTTAAAGCGGCGCTTCTTGCAGCGCTAGCTCGTCTCGAACCATTTACCTTGAGAACAGATTCCTCTGTGACCCTCCTAAAGGCCAAACAAATATCTGCAGCACTTCCGCAGAGTCAAATGAAACTCCTTAAGGTTTCCCTGAGTCCTATTAGACACATTGCTTAACTGACATAAGCAACAGAAACTCATTTTGGAGTTTAAAGGATTACACATCTTTGGGATTCTACAGGGAAAGCTGAAAGCCCTCTAAGAGCAATGCATGAGAAATCCTTAGATAGCAAAGCAGACTGGCTGGAAACACTGCCACATGCACACACCCGCACACAGAAACGTGACAAATTAGCCTTACTAATAAGTGTAAAAGTGTAATAAGTATCAGCTGAATGACTGTAACAAGAATTCAGAGCAGGGTAAGGGAAGTTGTTAAGTGGGGAGGGAAATGAACTGACCCATTACTGTCTACAGCCCAGAAACCCCAAAGGAGCAGGACACACACACACACACACACACACACACACACGCCAGCAGAGTGAGAAGAAGATAAAAAGTGTATTCAACCTGATGGACATAGTGGTAGTGAAACTCTCTAGGCTAAACAATCACAGAGATACCCATCTGCTGACTCACCTGCCATCACTACATCCATCACAGACTCATGGCTGTCAATCATCTTCAAACACATTTGCACCCACACACACAATTACCTCACCGCCTAGGCCAACACAGACTGCAGGCAGGGGGGAAAAAAACACAGTCAGCAAACTTTTCATCAGATCATTCTCTCAGCTGGACCAGAAAGAGTGGAGTCAGGGGGTTACATGGGTGCGAGTTTGCCTCATAGCTGTCACTGACGGAGAGGAGGGCCAGATCTGAAAGCTCTGAACAACAACCTGGCAGGAACGCTGCTCTTGGCGGATGAGGAGGAGACGACGAGAGGCTATTTTAACATCCAGTGTTAATGAAAGGACTGGACTCCCGCTGAGCGCTTTAAGCTCCCTTTGACTCATTACTTTGAATTTGTTGTACACAAACACACCTTTTCCACGTTTCTTCACGTCGTTTCCTGCTGCGACAAAGAAATGTCTCTGACAGGCTGACAGGCATGGAAAAACGGGCCGATGCTGGAGAAACATGTCAGAAAAATGAAGGAAGAACCCTGATTTCTAACCCCAAGAGGCATCATTCAGTAAACTTGGTATGATTGTCAAGACTGTCACAGGAAAACTATTATCTCTTAAACAGTTAAGAGAGCAAGTAGATCCCAGGAGTTCATAATCAGATGCATTGATTGATCATCAACAGTGTGTAACTCACTAAGGCCAAGACTTTTGCCAGTTTGCCGTTTGGGAGTTTGCAGTTGTGTGCCAACTGTTGTTGCCCATCAATCTAAGAGGGATTACGAGGCCATTTCTAATCTGTTTGAAAACCATCATTCTACAAAAAAATTCAAAACACTGAAGGCAGATGCGTCGTCTTCCAAGTAGTGCCAGGAAAATCTGAGCCAAGGATGCAGCATGACATGCTCAAAGCCAACAGTATTTCCACTCGCAAAGACCTCTGGTAGAATGTCTCTAAGAGAAATGCGACAAACACATTTTTATCCACAATGTACACCGCCATGTTTGGAGAAAACATATTAGGATAAACACATTATACCAAGTAGAAGGGGAAAGATGAGAAACTGTGCATTTTCCTGCTACAAGACTCCCTTGCAGCAATTCATCCATCATAAATTGTTGCTGTATGCTAAGGTAGTCCAGATTGAGATGTTTCTCCATCTGTCTGACAACTGAAGCTTGGCGCAAACTGATTCATCAATATAACAAAAACGGCAGCAAATCTACATTTGAATTTTGAAAAAATTAAAAAGGTGAACGAACCCTATCGCAATAAAGCCCAGACCTTAACCCAACTTTCCTCAAGACTGTGCAGACGTAGGGTGTTAGCTGTACAGAGCGTTGTGTTTGCAGGTCCCTTCAAATGGCCTCCTGGGGCCACAGACTTAGCCAAAGCAGCATCTTATCCACAGAGCTGAAAGACAACAAACCCTCCTTCAGTAAATGAAAGTTATTTGTATAGATCAATTGTCCGAGGCTCAGGATCAGAAGGATGGTCATCCGTTTTCAGTCAATAGAGTTTTGTCCTTGTAAAAACATTTTCTTTAAGGATTATTGTCACCAACTCACTTCATTGCACACTCTCAAGTGATGTACAATTCACACATGCAAATTAAAAATGCAGTTTTCAGGCCGCTTTAATTTATGCTCACTGATTTCTACCGCGCCTTTCGGTGTAACATGTGCAGCTACACACGCATAGACATGTATTCTCTCCGAAATAAAATCGTAAATCTGACTCTAATGAGAGGGAAAAGGATTCGTGCAAACACAGCTGCCACAGACTCAGAGTTCATGCAAATGCGGTGGAACACGGCAGCAGACGATGGCGTGAGCCTGCGAGTCGCTCTCCTCAGAGTTCACAGAGCTGTCTGGCTGCAGCATTAACAAGGCTAACCTCATGCATAATTGAAGTGCAGCGATCTTGACCCAGTTACACAGAGGCTGAGATGATCACAGCGGGGTGTGCTCCTTATTAAATAACTGAAATCCGCCAATCAGAGCTCCTGACCTCCTGACCTCTCTCTGACCGATGACTGCGGGGCTTACCGATGACCGGTCTCTGGCTTTTCCCATCAGATTTTGTCTAGATATAAGTTGGCAATAATTCATTTCTCTCTGCGGCAACAGCGAGTAAAACAAATGTGTAAATTAGACTTACTAAAGTTATTGGAAACAACTTTAATTTCAAGAATAAAATCCACGTATAGAAATAAGCAAATATTAAGACGTTTGATTTCTGTGTGCTGGAATAATCTCAAAGACATTTTTACGCCAACATGTGTTGGTTAATGAAGAAAAAAGCTGCTAATAAATTTGTCCAGGTTGAAAATTAACTATTAAAAAGGATTTCACTTATATTCATTCTGTCAGACTTTTTTTTCCTCTGAATTGTCGTTTTTAAAAACAAACAGAAAAAGAAATGAGTTAGTGAGTTTGACGATATGAATATAAATGTGAATAAGTAGAAAATAAAAGTGATCAGCAGAGCGAGACAATAAAAACTGACACACTTGAGTATTGTTGTCTAATCATGTTTAAAGTCAAGTGAAGGTGGATGGTTTGGAGCAGCTTGCAGAGTCAGCTAAGCAGTTCATAAACAAATAAACCACTTCCACTTAATCAGAGTGGAGATTAAACAGTCCTATTTTTTTATTTATCCTATAAAAATGTCAGAAATGAAAGAAATGGAAGAAAAATGATATTACAAGAGCATCCCAATTTAAAATGTTTGCAGATCAAAAAAGCAAGGAAATACTTTAAATTTAATCTTTTTAGGATTTCACCTATATTATTTCACTAATCAGAGTCGATCAATGGAAAAAAATGCATTCCCCTCTTTTGGCAATTGATTAATGTATCTAAAATTAAACATCAATGCAACTCAAAAGATTCTAGTCATTCAGACAGGCTTTTGGTCACCATGAATTCATCTCCGGCCACAAAGAAATCCTTTCTTTCCTTCATACCCGCTAAAAGCAAAGCAGTTTTAGAGAATCAGTGTCGATGGATGAGAGGTGAAGAAACATATGCTTATAATCCAAGTTGAGCTCCATCAAGTTTTAACATTCTGTGTTTTTTCTGTTAAAGTAAAGAGTTACTGGGGCTCAATATCTCATGGATATCATTTTCTTGAGCTACCTTACAAAATGTTTGCATGTTATATTTATCATTCTCCAAAATAAGCAACGGAGCAGCATTGGACACAAGATGGAAACTAGGGACATACAGGAAATGAAAACAGGAAGTAAAAGAAAATCTGTGCAGACTGACAGGAAGTTAATTGTTTGCTTCTGATCAGTCAATCACATTTTATTTGACAATAAAAGCTTTCAAAAATCCTATTGTAACAGACATATAAGGGTTCAAAGTCCATTCCAGTAACTTCATTATGTTAGCTTCGTATTCTCAGTCGTGATCAGAACATTTGGGCTCGTACAAAGGTTTTGCAGTGGATTTAAGCAAATGTCAAGCTGTTATTTGTCTTTTACTCAAAACTTGGTGATTTTCTCCCGAAATGTTTGCGTGCGTCCGCGCTTGCCACATAAATGTCTCAAACCTCCAAGAGGAACAGAGAGACCGCAGTAAGAAGTGAGAAAAAAGGGGCGAATGAAGCAGACCTTTTTTTAAAAAATTGGAAGTGGGAAGCTGCTCCAGCTCAAGGGTTTGATGGACACCTCCGGGAGATGAGGTTCACTGAAATGTGTCGAGAGCTGCGGACGTTAAGACTCCATCCATTTATAAGCTTTTCAGGACAAATAGCTGAGGACAGGGAAAACGTGTTTCCGCAGAAACGACCGAGCCCAGAAACCATTTTATATTTTAATGTTTTCAGAGTTATTTAATGGTTGTTGATTTAAGACACTCTTTTGCTTTTTATTTTATTCTACGTATATGTTTTTACTTTCTAATTAGTGTTTTCTGGGTCAGTTTGCATAAGGCATCGTCAGTTACATAAAGACTAAAAGGAAAATTACTGCAAACAGAAGGTAATGGTAAAAGAAAAAAAAAAAAAAAAAAACATTGAAGGAACTTCTCAGTTATGCTGATAAGTTCTGACTGCTAAAAAATTGTACTGCGATTAAATATGCAGGTTATTCCAAAAAGATTGCAATGTGTTACCTTTAACTTTGAGGAATCCTGGATTCATTCCATCAGAAAACAAAAAGATGTTTTTGACCTTAGCAGAAATCACATCACATTGTTTAAAATTAGCTGACAAGATTTAATAATAATAATTGCTATTATTATTATTATAGGTATTAAACCAGATGAGAAGTAAGTTACTTTAGTTTTGAGACAGCTGGTTGTTGTCAGAAATTGTGCTTTTCAGGGGGATTTCTGAAACCAATTGATTTTATTCCCACATTCACTGAATCCTTTGATATATATATATTTTTTTAAACCACTCATGTTCAGTAAACTGAATGTAATATGTGTCATCGGGGTTAAAAACCGAGACCGGTTCCACTTCCTGGGGTTTTTGACATTTTGGCCCATTTTAATTGCCAATGCCTCTGACTGGGACATTTATTGATCTAAAACCGATAAAACGCGACTCTCAAGTTTGCTTCTATTGATCCACGTTGCCACAAAGTGTGACAAGCAAGAGCGGATTTCTGAAATAATAAAAATAAATGAAAAAACGCCCACAACCTCATTATGGACTACAGTACATAAAAAGCAATTTTTTTAATGTCGTGCTTAATTAAGGTTGTGGCATCTGCTGAGGTTTTCTTTGCACAATAAACGACTCTGTTTAAAGTACTTGTACATAAACTTCACACCCATTCTGTGGTGTACAAGTTTGAATAGTTATTGACATGATTTATCACATGACATTGCAAGCATGTACTCGTCTATTAATGAAGATCTGTGCTTAGATGTCACTTGCTCTGTATGTTTCACATCTGTGGACTGTACAGCATCTCCACACTTTTTTAGGAAAAATGTGTCTTTCATTGCTGCAGTAGATCATACTGAAATATAACTCAATTTGAGCATTTTTTTTTTTAAACAATGGTACTAAAACTACTGCCTCTTGTCAGCTAATTTTAAGGTTTTCCACAAGATTTCTGAAGACATTTGAAGATTGACCTTGGAAGAAGGTTGATTGTGTGTCTGGTGAACTATTGTTGTGTTATTTTGGCTTCAAAGTTCATATCATGACTCCACTGAAAGAGCCAATCACAACTCATTTTCGATATTTCGACAGCGGCTCCCAGATTTCATTTAAAATGTCCTGATTTTTTGAAGATTTCATAATGAATGGCACTCTTCAGATTTCCAGGTTCTTTGGAAGAAAAACAGGCTTTCATCACCTCAGATCCTCCGCTATGCTAACAGTAGCATTTCTGAAAAGCTTGAGGATAGTCATCTAATCGGAACAGACAGCTCTAGTTAAAGTCTCTGTTGAGGTTAGCGACTTCTACTTGGATCTGTTTTTTTTGTTGTTTTCTTTTAACCTTCCTCGTTGTCTATGGTGGGGAAAATAATAGTTTTTTGTGTGGCACTTAAGATTTTCATAAAAGTTTATTTCTACAGTGAGACTCATTTTGTACACTTAAACATATTCCATTTAAAGTATGCATTTTCTAAGACTGTCACAGGTGTTTTTATAGAATCAGTCTAATATTATTTATTGGAAACATTTACATCAGATATGAAAAAATATTTTTTCCTAAATTGTATATTTGAGACTCTACTTATAGCCTTAACATAAAAGTAACAGAATTTTTAAAGGGTCTAAAATATTATGGTTTCATTGTCAACAACAAAGTAGCCATGAAAACATATTGAATTGTTTTGTACCCCATGTATTTATGCATTATTCTTACATAGTAAAATATAACTGGATACTTTAAATATTTCATGTGTTAAATCAGACAAACAGTTCCTCAAAAATATTAATCACTCCTGAAAGAAGTGCAGACATCTGTTTCATTCTGAATTATGTACTCCGTCATACCTACAAGGCATAGATGCACAAGATTGAACATCTTTAAGCTGAAATAAGTGTTGCTCTGGCTTCATCAAGATTCAGCTTAAATCACGAAAAAACAAACAACGGCAGAGACACAGGGAGAAGCTGTGGATGTCGCCCTCTGGGGCATCGGGACAAATGAGATCTGTAGAGTCAGATGTTGACAAAATGAGGCTGTTAAGGTGAATATAGTCAGGACCAAACCACATTTGAACTCAGGCAAATGGATGAGGAGGCACAGTTGTCTCATCGCATGTTCTCATCACAAACTACAGCTCTCCTGACAGCTGAGGGCGGAGACACCGACCGTGAGGGGTGGCAGTTTTTACTCTGACTCCACAATGATGTCAGCTCCTACTGTGACATTCGTGTCACATAAAACAACGGAAACTGATAAAATAGGGACGGTTTTTCAGGTGAACTTTCAAACATTTTCACACCAAATAAGAATTGAAACGAAAAAAAAAGACATCGAAACTGTTCATGCAGTGCCTTTTATTCGTATAAAACCAAAATCCTGCACATGTAACAAATACAAATGAACACAGGAATAATTTCATAAATTATTTAAGTGGGACTAAAGTCATACCAGGATTTAAAACTGAAACTTTGTGTGCAAACTGAAGAACATTTAATACTTTTGTATTAAATGTTTCATTATTATTGAGACAAGATTTCTTTTTTTTAATGGAGTAAATGTGAAATGGGACAGATTTTTGTGGATTTTTACACTAAGATATTTCGATACACATAATAAGGGCCTTTGCTTTTATAAGTGTGACAACAGATGGCTTCTCTTGTTTTATCTAACTTCATAAAGATCTATTATTCTCTGATCGAACCCTTACAATGCTTCTTTGTTTTAGTTTTCTTTTTAAAGATGAAACTTTTTGGTCCTTTAAAAAGCTGGTTATTTAAACATAATTTCTTAAAATTTGATAACATATTTCAAGACTCCAATAAATATTAACCAGCAGAAGGTCACAAAGAAGTCACAGTTAAATCAGACGTATATATATATATATTACTGGTAAGGCATAGCTGTTTATCGCACTGATAAACAGCTATGCCTCTGTTCCCCGTTGTCTCAGACAACGGGAAACAGAAGTTGAGGTGCTGGAGGTACCATCATGGGAGGACAAACCCCTACATGGGATGTACCACCAGCAAATAACCGAAGTGGCTGATATTAGTAAATCCTACCAATGGCTGGAAAAAGC
>CAEGAD010102495.1:0-33571 GCA_903067055.1 Poeciliopsis paucimaculata
ATCTCAGTCCAGAAATGTGCAGTTCTAGGCACAGCAAAGATACTGCGCAGAACCCTCAAGCTCCCAGGCCTCTGGTAGAGGACCCGAGCTCAGAGGATAAGAACCACCCGCGGCGGGTGAGAAGGGAATTTTTTATATATATATACACACACACACACAGCTGGAATAGGAGAAAAGGTATGAAAAGAGCCTAGCACAACAGTGGGATCTGAAGTACAAGGATGATGAGATTCTGATTACATAACTGTCTCTCCCCAAGGCAAGGGAGAGGGAAAGAAAAAGACAGCGGCTCTAAAATGCACAAAAAACACACACCCAAAACTAACAGAGTAGTTCCATTCTCTAGATGTAAAGTGTTTTCTGCAGGCAAGAAAGCATCGAGCTGAACACAGTCTGACCTAAATTAGACGGGAACTCTTAAGAACGCACTAAGATCGCTCAAACATTGAGACATTTTTTTCCCAGGTAGCTTGAAAGTCCTTTTGAGGACACTCCAACCACCGCACTTCAGTCATCTTTTCTGTAGACTAATGTGGAAAAACGAATTAGGCAAGATGCTCTTCTAGATTGCGCACATGGAAAATGTAACCAACATACATAATTTTATACGCCTCTTGTTTCAATTTAGATTATATAAAAACAGCTTGTTAAAGCAGATTTGCCCTTAGTGAATTCAGAGATTGAGGTTAAAAACTGAAAATGTCCATAGGGATGTAATTTCTTTTTTATGCAAATGTGCTAAAAATCCTTCACCTCATTCACACCGTCCTATTCTCTGAATATCAGAGTTTAAAATGTAAGTCTAAACAAAACGTTATCTAGCACGTAGACTCAAGTAAGAACAGAACCAAACACTTAATTTTTTTCCACAATATTTAACATTTTACAAATAATATTTAATTTCCGTTTGGGATTATAAAAGTGCTTTTGAATTGAACAGTATAAATGGTAATGTACAGCATGAGGGGAAAAGCATTAAGCTTCATACTTTAAAAAGATGGAAGGAGAAACATGAAAGAAAAGATGGATAGATGAATGGGTAGATAAATGGATGAATGGATATTTGGGCTGCGTTCACACTGGAGCCTGAAGTGACCCAATTCCGAATTTTTTTGACGTAATGCGACCCATATCCGATACGTATCCAATTCAAATGCGACGTAACGTCCAAATCGCATACCTCCGAAATGAACGTCACTGATACTCAACAAATCTCATTATATAAAGTACAATTATTGTGGAATATACATTTTTTTTCTCCTCATACCTATTCAACCTGGAAAATCCTTAAATCAAATTGCAGACATTTACAGGGACCCAGAACATTTTTTCTTTCGGAGTAAAATGGACAGGCACACAACTGATTCCTATGAAAGAAACAGATTAAAAAACAATAACGGATAATAAACCAAAATGCAGTCATGTAGTCTCTTTGTGGCAGCGCATTAGAGCGCATGTGAAGGTAGGCAGATTAATAAATAGGATGCCTAATTCAGGGCTTAGATTGTGAAAATGTAAAAATCAGATGGGGGAATAAGGGAATCAAACAGACAAAGAGGCTGAATTAAAGATGAGATTGGGAAAGAGAAAAACAGGGGTTGATAGTGTGCAGGTACTGGAGCAGGAGCAAATGAATAATAAAAAGAAAGAAACAGTGGAGGGGTTGAACAGAAGAGGACGATGCACAAGGGACGCAGTCGGAAGGTGAACAGAGGAGAAAGAATAAGCAAATTCATTTAGGAAAAGAACTGGCTGCTCAACCAAGAAACAGCCTGACAATGTGTCTATGCGCAGGTAATAAAGAGAACTGATGAGGCGTTTGTGCCCACTTCAGCTATACAGCAAACTTCTTCTCTCCTTCCACTGCTAAAAGTAGACTGACCTCATCCGTTTTAGCTTTGCATTATTTTGACAAATATTCCTAGCAGCTAAAGCACTCTCAGTTCTGCAGTTTGCAATCCTGGGTCATCGCTTTCCATATCTTCTAAAGTTCGAAGCTAATGAAACTAAACAAAAACAACAAAAAGTTTTACTCTTTTAAAATAAATGAGGACTAAATCCTTGTAAGGCCAGCATCTCTACAACAGTTTATTTTCTTTACATTTCAGGTCTCAGTACAAATACTGACTTAATTTACAGTTGAAAGTTGAAAATAAAGATGTTTACATTCTTAAACCTTAAAGCTTCTCTACCCATATTAGACATATCAAAGGCAACACATACTTGTCATCTTAAATAGCAGATATGTGATGCATTATCATTTTCTAATTGCTTTGTAACTAAAAGAAGAGAGCCTTTATTTATTAAGCAGAACAAACGCTAACCTAACCACCAAGGAGAGCACCTAAATGATGCCCTCAAGTAACAAATATTTGCCATTTCATTAGACAAGAGAGGACGAAAGGAAGTAAAGGCATGTAAAATGTAAGGGAGGAATGCTTCAGTGACAGCCCACATTAAATAGAGTTAAGTGTGGCTCCAAGCACAGGCCTTAAAAAATGTCAAAGTGTGTGTAAATGACTATAAATTGCCTGCATCTTATTTTTAGCCGAATTGTGGATATCACACTCTGTCTTGCTTCATCCATGATTGAATTAGAACTATAAGAGAGCAGCCCTGAAGCTGGATGAAAATGTGCATATTAAATGTTTTAGCATTTCCTTGATGGAGCAAGAATGCATAAATGCCAATCAACATCAGGGGAAAATGTCATATTTGCATGGGGGGAAAAAAACAGGAAGAAGAAAATGAGAGGATGATGGGTACGATTCTCAATTAAAAGCTTTGCAAGAATAAGTTGGTGTCACTGCTGGGTGATGGTTGCTTCATCTCTTTGTAATTTTATACTTTATGAATTTTGGGTTATGTTGTAGCTGGAAAAAAATTTAAAATAGGTGTCAAGAGTCAAAGAGTGACTGACTTGGGACATAACTTGTCTGTTCTAAAAAACATTTTACAGAATTTTCTACATTCGATTCATTTGACTATCAGAAAACATTATTTTATGTCACCAAATGATCTTCCAGCGTGATTTAGCTTATATTTGGTCCTGACCATGGATTATAGTCACTGATAAGAATGGAGGTGAAAATCACAAAAACCTAAGATAGCATAGTTTATAACATTTAGCAATTACATAAATTGACTTTGTGAGATGTGAGCATTTTTATAGCAATTTCTTTCCACCAGTAACTGAAAACAGTCAAAACTTGGGTTGATATTGGTTGGTTTACAAGGGGAAAATGAAAGAAGTTGAGGACAAAAAGGGAAAACAGACAGAAAAAAAAGTTATTGATGTCGGTCATAGTAGACTAAATTTAAAAATATTAAAATTGCAGAAATAGAAAACTTTTATGTGAGGCAGTCATTGTAGTTTTAGGACCTTGCAGTCTCTGACTCCAAAACTTGTTTTTGTACCCAAGAGTCAAATGTGACTCAAAGAGGCTCCAAATGAAATTTGGTATAAACCAACAATGATCCCACTACACAGGAGAAAATAAAAAAGCAGGGTGGATTAAAACGAAAAATAATCAACATGTTCCAATGGTCTGGTGCTCCTGCAGGTTTGGGTCAGAGCCTCCCGGAATTGTACACATTTCATTTTATCGGAGGCATAAAAGAGTCGGCTACAACAACTCCTCGTCAAACCAAGTGGAAAAGTGTTTCCTCACACATTCCCAAGAGGAACTCGCCCCAAAAAAAGAGGGCAATAATCCACCAACCAAACTGCAATCCTTCACTATTTTAATCAGCAGAAATGAAGGTGAAAATAAGTGGAAAAAAGGGAGTAAAAATGAGGCAAGACTGAATTTTTAAGCAGTAGGAAGGCCTTATAAGCACAGACCACATGTGTTTTTCCATTGTGGTTGATGAAGCTTAGTGTCAATCTGCTGTGATATTAAGAACTGCATTAAAAGAAATAACCTAAGATATTTGCATATTAATGAGCTGAAGATGGTGAAAAACTTGCACCTCTCTAATCTGAGAAGACCTGCTTGATTGCAATATAATCACCATTATTTTGATCCATATTTAAAGTACAATTATCTAACGGTTACTTATTGAGTCTAGAAATAATGCACTTAATGTATTCAGACAAAGTGAACATGGTGAAAAATGGCAACATCATTTTGATCGTTCATTTTCAGTCAGTCAGGCTTACAGTCCAATAAACCAACCATCCCTCCATACACTCAATCAGCCAAACAACCCTCCATCCATTAAACCATTCAGCCAGTCGTCCACCCACCCAATCAAACACCTATCCTTCCAACCAACCAGCAATCGCTTCACTTGAGAAGCTGGCACTAGTGACTTTTGGTGTCTGTTCCAGATGTGCACACATTTATGCATGTTATGTCTTGATCACCATTGAAAAATAGTCATTTTTGATCAATAGTTTTTGTTGTTATGTAGACCCAAACTATAAGCTGATATTCAAAATGTATTAATCCCACAGAGCCATTTCATAGCATGCGTGATTTGTGGATTTCTTGGGATTAGAGACCAGACATTAATAAATATAAACAACAAAAAAACTAAAACAAAACAAGATAGAAACATACAACCAAATACAAAACAATAAAGTGTGATGCACAGAAACAAATCAACTAGATAGAAAAGAGTAGAAGGAAAACTGACCAGGCACATCACATATGCACAGATGACTAAACTAAGAGGCCTACTTCTGAGTGTGTACTTCTTCCTCAGGACCGGACTGACGTCCTTGTGCCTTGATGCATCTTTCAGATGACATTTAAAACGTCAGCATGTAATCCTGCAACTCATGTAAATGTATAATTCAGCAAGCAGAAGGTGAGACTGCTCAGACGTCATTAAGGAGGTCTTAGTTTCTTGGCTATAAAAAAAATAAATAAATAAAGCAGGTTTGTGCCCTTGACTTTGCAGGTGACTGCAATATGCATGGTTGCACAGTCAGATGGTGAATGAAGCACATAAAGATGGAAAGAGTATTTGTGTGTGATTTTTCAGGTCTGTGAGTATAGGTGACAGACTGCTGAGTTGGCAGCTCAGGATTGGGGGTAAGGGGGAGAAAGATGAAGACCAGGAGAGAACTGGGAGTTGGGGTGTAAACAGCACACGCACATCAGTGGGTCCACTGATCTCTTTCTCCGTCATTCGGTCTCTCTGCCTCCGGGCACTGAGGGTCCAGCTTGCCGACTAAAGTGGGGGGTGGTGGTGTCCTCGGAGAGTGAGTGTCTGTGCGGAAGTGTGTGTGTGCAAAGTCTGCATAGGCTTAAAGCATGTTTGAGTAAGCAGAAAAGAGACAGTGAGAGTATGGTGTGTGCATGTGTGGCGCTTTCTTCCATCTGCAACCAAGTTAGTGTGAGCAGGGATGTGCACACAGCACACTGAGAATCAAATTATGTAATCTTTTGGCCATATGAAAAAGCCTCTGTCAGCTCTTTGCTTTTGTGTGGTTGGTTCAGTTTGGGCATACAATGCTGAGAAGAAAGATGACGGCAGGAGTAAAGACACGCTCAAAGCAGACGAATCCTCATGTCATAGTAAATCGCAAACAATCTAAGCACTCAGAGGCAGAATCGTGCATTGTGCGAGGAGCCGGAGAATTAGTTGCACATAATAGCGCCTAGTCCTTGCCATCTTTTCCAGCGACATAATGTCCCGCATGGGTCACCTCTCCCATCGAGACCACCCTGCGGGCAATAATGTCCCCTTGCTGTGATCCCCGTCCTTTCACACTTGCTGTCAAACTATGCTGCCTCCATCTTGCTTGCCTACTGACACTCTGGCTGTAAAGCAATGTGTTCTCTCACTGAATGTGTTGATGATTTGCAGCATGGCACATGAGATTTGAGCCACTGATCTAAAAGGCTACACACCAGCATTTAGCCTAAACCTCGTCTCTGTGGCCTCAACTTTCAAGCCATAGGAAAAACCATGCATTACCTACATCCTTAGGATAGTAAAAGGTAAATGGACTGAACTTGTGTTGTGCTTTTTCAGTCATTTTGACCACTCAAAGCGCTTTATATTAGAGCCAGATTCACCCATTAGAAAAACATTTATACACTGATGCAGATTGGTGTATAAATACATTTACATGTCTTTTAAACACATTTAAAAAGCATACATTTCTCAAGAATATAAAATCATGTTGAGAAATATCTCAAGACTTTGAAGTGATTTTTGAAAGTTTTCTCTTTAATTTAAAGCATGACTGACGTGTGACTTGCAATTCTAAATGTCATAGTTCATTCATAATTATAGCTATGATTTTATGCAACAATATCTTAAGGTCTTCAAGCGTCTAATAATGTTATGGTCTACCACTTAAGTAATTATTCTCCCCCCACCCTTTTTGGAAAATGATTCCTCTGCATGGAGCCAAACACTTGGACAAATTCCCTCACATTAGGCTCTGGGTGTATGCGAATGAATGCCTAAAGGTGGTTAAGGTTTAGTGGCTGCATAAACCAAAACATTAGCATTGTCAATCACTTTGCTTGCTGGACTGCATCAGTAATTTGTGTTGTTTGGTGTTGGATTTTCTCCAAACAGTGCCTTTCATTATAGTAAAAAAAAATCTCATTTTGTTATCCATCATCATCTGTTACAGATTAGTCCAGAAGTTTTTTGTTTAGATGCAATTTTATAGACAAACTGCATTGAAGAGTTGTTTTTTCTTTATTTTATTTTTTTCTTCCAAGAGAAGGGCCTATTTTCCGCTGTCGGTCAATCTTTAAAATGCTTACTGCTGCTTCCTGAGACTCGGAAGTCTGCCTGGGCTTCATCATTTTTCTCAACATTGCAGAGTTGAAAACTGGGGGGGGAAACAACCCTACTGAAGATCGACTTCGGAAAGCATTGGAGCCTGTTGTGAAAAATTTCATCCGAGGTGTTTGGGAATAACCTCAGTCGTTCCAAACTGACAGGTAGCAAAAATCAGCCTTTTCGGAGAATATTCTGAGTGTCTCCTTGTGTTCTTTTAGGTCAAACTGAATCATACAACACCTGCAAGCCTCTAAAATGTCTGTTTCTGTAGACGTGACAACATATTAGTTTAGGTGCATTTATTAAAGACCATCTGGCTGCTTTTTACCGTCTTAATTCATAGCAATAAATCTGGGCTTAAGCTCTTTACTGCACACTGTTTTCAGAGGGTTTATTGACCTACTTTTCAGACTTAGGGGAAAAAAAAAAATCACATTGTTTTATTATTGTTACTTCCTGACACATAAAATTTTATAAATTTAGAGAGTAGTTGACATCAGCATCAAGTGGGAACAAATTTAGCCAAACTTTAGAGGACGTATAGTTGGTAGTAATTTAAAGAATTTTCAATGCTAAATATAAATATAAAGGAGCAAAAAAGTAGGAACAAAAGGTAATTTGAGTACTGCAAGATGAGGACTGCTGCACCATGAGTCATCGGACCTGTTCACGGCTACTCACTCCCCCTCAAAGTGATTGAGTCAAAGAATTACTGTGCAGAGAAGCAGAGACCTTGAAGTTTCAATGACTTGTGACTGCTTCTGGACTGGACAACATGATGCTGTGGATGTGACAAAGAAGAGCATCAATAAAGTGCTCAAAGGTGAGATAAGACGCAGTTAACTCAGCTCTGGCAAAGATTAATCCAATGTTCTCCGAAAGGCTAAAAACTGATGCAAAATGACCTCTGACACAATGACTATCTCTGATGTCCATCTATAGGATGACAAAGTTTTTTAATCTAGTAAATACAGGTTGCCTAGGTGACTTATTGTGCAAGAGGATATTTAAATATTCTCAATCACATTTTTTTTTTTTTTTTACTTGAATGCATACCTCAAGTCTGATAGAAAAGTCTCAGAATCTACTGGTAGTTTTGACAACATTTACCTTCAAACAGCAGTTTATCACATTACGTTGCTTTTTAAAAAAATCCAATATACACCTATTCCAAATCTCACTCAAAATTTAACTAGAGCTTTTGGATGATTGAGCAGGGAGTCAGAAGAGCTTAGAAAATACTGAAACATCTGTAATTACTACATTAGAACTTCCCAGTCTTTCAATAAATGGCTGAGGTATTCCACATCCATCAACTGACAGAAGATGAAAACAAAAGTGGCGACAAAGAGTAACTCATTTGGTTTAATGTTCTATTAAAACTCCTTTGCAAGTCCTACAATTATTACGAAACAAAGAAAAAAAAACAATTTCTTGCTGGGTAATTTTGCTTTCAGAATGAGAACATCCAGGGACCAAAATTTTAAATAGGGATGATATGATCAGTGAAATAAATATCTGAAAAACAATTTTTGTGAAGCAGCTACAAAATGAGCCAAATGTATTACATTATTTTGCTGCAAAAGTTAGTTTTTTTTTTATGATAGTGTTGAGAACTAGCATAGCTTATTCAAGAAGAGGGAAAGAAATGAAAAAGGGAAATATAAAAGACTGCAAAACAGAAAGAATAGATCGCTTCAGGGTTGAAGAATATACTGAGCATAGTAAAAAAGCACTATAATTCACAGAAAATAAAGAACACTGCTGGTATTTTATTTTGTGTAGACCATTACAGAACTGAAAGTAAGCAGAAAATACATACAATGCTCGTAGGAGTTTTACTATGCTTTTTAAAATCTATGAGTTGCTTTATCCATCCATTCATTTTCTAACACCCTTGTCCCTAATGGGATCGGGAGGGGTGCTAAGTTACTTTAAATTGCTTTAAAATATAAAGTATGACTCTTCTTTTCAATTGCAGAATGCCAATGTTTTTTTAGCATCATTATCATATGTTTGGTTGTAATGTATGCCAATGGTGTCTTAAATGCCACTTAAACGTGTCAGGAATACTTTGCAGACAGCTGGAGAAACACAGGTCACTCCCACTTCAAGTCTGCCATCGTATTTAAAGGACTTGTAGTTTGAAACCTTAAAATATTGGTGTAGAGTGATGCTTCCATGTATCTAGGGTGAAATAAACACAATTACCTGGAATGTACTGGCATACTGAAGGTTTTTGCATAGTAAGTCAGCCAGCGCAATGTTCAAATGTAGCGTGTTGCTCTAGAACCAAACAGTTGCCATTAGCCATGTGTTTATGTACTAGAGCATCTGCCCTGGAATGAGGGGACAGCCAGTCGAGTCAGCTGGACGTCTAATTTTTCAGGACGGAAAAAGAACACTGAAACAAGATTATATACTTCAATCAGGGTCTGCCAAGGACACGTCGAACAGTTCAAAGTCAGAAAGATGCTGCTTCAAGTATTTCTGACAAGTACTGCTGATTGACTGGTGAAGCATAAGGAATGGCAGCAGCAGATCCTGGCTTTAGACTTTTTTTTTTTTCTTCCAAAGAGTTTTTCCCTCCACCCTTCTCCGAAATAGAAGCAAAACTGATGCAGGTGCCTGACTCAGTCAGTTTTATGCAGTCCTTGCCGTCCAGTACGATCCAAAAACTGTCAAAGCAAATGAAGCAAAGGAGAGCATGACGGCAGTTCAATGATCAGCCGAAGGAGGACGGAAGAAAGGGGAACGTGATGAGAGTGAGCGTAAGGAGGCGAGAACGTTCAAGAGATTAAAGTCAGACAGCGGTGTATGAAGAGGACTGAGCTGGGCTGAGAGAGAAAAGGGGCGGGCAGCGATCAAAGAAGAAGAGTCCTGTGACATGAAATATCTTAACAAGTGTTGTCACATAGTCTTTTGGGTTCTTCTCTTACCCCCCATTGTCCATTCAACCACATTGAGACCCACCAGAGTCTGTTAATTTCCTTCAAGGTTGGCTAATTACATCAAAAAAAATATTAAGAAAGCCCTATTTGGGTAATATTGAGTTCAAATTGGTCATTCATTTTTGGATGAGGCACAAAATGGTTGCCACAGGAAATTGGCAGAAACTAGGTCACTATAGGATGAGCTGATCTAGGCAAATTTTCAAATCTGCCATGTTTCTTCCATTTTTTGATTCTCCTAAACTCCAGGGAATGTTCAGGGCTGCAGAGATATTTTTTTTGTATCCATCCTGACCAGTGAATGGGCCTTTCCGACTTCCAGCTTTTACACTACAATCAAGAGGGGACATATTCACTGCACTCAGGTGATCTCCATTGAACTCATCGTGAGACAAGTATAAGCAATTGACTGGACCTCTGTTGAATTAGGTCAGTCACTTCTAAGAGGGTAAAAATGTATTCAATAATTTTATGTCAAATATTTACAACCAGTTTTATAGAAATATTTTTTAGTTAGGCATTAAATGTTTTCTTTTGGTAAGTTATAGTCAAAAAAGTTGAATTTAGTTGCTATTGACTGGTTTCTAAAAACAATAAAAGTGTAAAACACCAAACAGGGTGAATACTTTTATAGGAATTATAGTTAAAAAAGAAAATAAGCAAAAAGCTGTCAACACAAGAGGATTGAGGAAAACAAAGCTTAAATTTCCAACAGAGCACTTCTGGGGAAGAAAAAAGAAATTGATTTCTTTTTCATGACCCCACTTCTTAATTTCTGAGCATTTTATTTTTTTTGAAATGAGATCGTCCCCGAGGCATAACCGATAAATTGACAAACCAACTCCCACACCTGCTCAGTCAGAAAACTCGAATCAAAGCTACAGCCAACATCTCTGCAGTCAAAGCCTCTGCTCCCAATCCACAGAGCCAAGATGCTGTTGCTTTTTTGTCAAATTTATTCGCCTGCAGCAAGAGGAAACGGGAAACACATGAACAGCAGCTATAAGACACTTCATATTAAAAAGACAAATTCACTGTTTTTTTTTTTGGTTTGTTTTTTTACAGTCTGGAAATGCTTTCCCATTCAGCCCCATTATCAACATACTGTTCAAAATGGTTGTTTCTTGACACAGAAAAAGTATGTAAATAAGGTCCATATATTTGAAATTTTTCTCGAGGTAAAAACTTTGCAAAGTCCATCCCAGAAGTCTAATGCTAGCCAATTTGGACACCAATTGGATTCAAATTTCAAACCTCTTTTTGGTGATTTGTATTAAAGAGAATTTGGCAGTCTGTACTGGAAACCAACCATTTTAAAAGGAGAAGCAGGATTCTGATTCTATTCACCGCAAATCTGGAATAAACGTCTAGAAAATTGCTAGAAAGCTGAAACAGTTTTTCTAAATTAAGCTAAACACCCACCTGTTAAGAGTTGGCACTGATTAGTAATAAATGGGACACTGACCAACATATTTGATGTGAATGAGTTTGATGATGATATTTGACAAAATGTAATGTTTGTTGCTTGTTTTTTTAATTGCTGACTGTATAATGATTTTATGGTGTGAAGCTGTTTGAACTGCCTTGTGGCTGAAATGTACTACACAAACACATTTGATCAAATTAAATCAATTCATCCAACCAGAATTACACAAAAATCTTGTTGGGAGTCATAAAAAGAGTTACATTTTTCTGAAAATGCAAAGTACATTTATGCAAATATTACTGAGCATATATATATATATATATATATATATATATATATATATATATATATATATATATATATATATGCTCAGTAATATATATATATATATGCATATATATGCATATATATATGCATATATATATATATATAGGCTGGAAATGGATGTCTGAATCAGTGTTGCGACTCTCCACCTCAAATTCAAAGTTTCTATCAATTCTGGAAAAGGAAGAAATTCATAATTATGGAAATTCTGGAAATGGGCTTTTAATTATGAATTAGGAATTCATAATTAAAAGCCCATAAGTAATATTGTATTCATGCCCAATGTACTGATACTTCTGGCTGCAACTGTATGCATATCAACTACGAAAAAAAAATTGAAGAGCAAAGACATTCGGAAAGGCACTCAGATGTAGAAGTCATGTCTCGTACATGTAGGGAGAGTTTAATTTGCTGTGAGCGCTGTTCCAAATATTGTTCCAAGAGGAGCTGATGGGCCAGATTAAAACCTGCTGAGCTCTGGAAAAGGCTCATCTTCCAACCCTTTGGAATTCCTCAATTAGAACACAATCACTTTGTCCCATTGGTCTCATTTTAGCAAAATCTCATATTCACTTAAGACACTCCAGCTAAGCAGTTTTGGTTTAGGATGCTACAGCAGCAAGCCTCTCTCCCCCCTTGATGACCTGAGTCCCAGCTGGTCCACCAACG
This sequence comes from Poeciliopsis paucimaculata, assembly GCA_903067055.1. Classification (NCBI taxonomy): domain Eukaryota; kingdom Metazoa; phylum Chordata; class Actinopteri; order Cyprinodontiformes; family Poeciliidae; genus Poeciliopsis; species Poeciliopsis paucimaculata. The sequence continues at coordinate 12,127 of CAEGAD010102495.1, forward strand.
CAAACTTTTCCTTAATAAACGCGCGTGTTTGTGTGTGCGTGCGCACAAGCTCTGGCGCATCCTCAGTTTATTAGGACAACCTTGTTTTCTTGTAGCGATGCCTGACACAGCAACGACTGATGTCTTCCACATCTGCAGCCGCAGGGACAATAAAGAAAAGGCGATGAGAAAAGAGGAAGAGGGATGGGAAAGGATGCAGTGTGCCCTACCTTACCACAGCCTACACAGAGACACGGACCAGCCAGCCACTACTTCAAAAGAGATAGACTGAAATAAACTACCAGGCTCTCAGCTTTTCTCAAGGTGGTCTCCAAGGGTTAATTAGAGCTCCAAGTCCCACCTCATCTGCCTTGGAGTTGCGTAGTATGCAGAATGAAACTGAGGGGCACTGTACTGTACAAACATGAAACTATTCACAACGAAGCAAATCGGGCAGTAGCTGATCTGTCCGCTGATGCCTCTGGCACACTAACATCAACCATAATCACCATCTGTCTGGTCAATGCAGGCCCCCATTCTGCCGTCTTTCCTCAGGTCAGTTCGAATGAAAACCTTGTGTTCCAAGTCAGTCTGTCTCAGCACAGCGGAACAGAACCTGGAAACCTGGAGTGAAATTCCTAGAGGTGTCAGGAATGTGTGGTCAAATTTAACATGGCAGGGACTGGGTGTTCACATGGCAAGCAAGACCTTTTTTTCCTTTTTTCAAGAAAAAGCAAAGGTTTACCTGCAGACCACTCTCCAGATATTCATCTCCTGCTGCCAGTGTTTTTGGGGGAGGAGATGTAGACGGGGGGCACAGATGGAGAGTAATTGCAACAAAAAGAAGAGAGCCGAAAGCAAACAACACTGTAGGAACACGGCAACTACGAACATGACAGATTCTTTGGAGGCATAGAGAACAACCTCCTCCTAGCTCCGGCGATACATCACATTTATATGGGATGAGGAGGCATTTGTGTGTCCTCAAGGACCCAAATAAGTAGAGAGTGGGAGAGAGAGAAAGACGGAGCAAGTGAAAGAAATAAGTTACAGAGATAGAGAGAAGGAGGACAACGTTGACAGCTGGCTGGGCACTTTGTGCATCTGCCAGAGGTGACTCGTGGCGCCATAATGAAAATGCAAGGCAAGATCAGGATCAGAGTGAGGGAGGCCACCATCCATCACACAATTCCCATTGAGGATAGACAGCTTCAATGATAACAGCAAATGTGCCCATTTGCAAGCCTGGATGGAGGAACGTCACAACAGTGATGCTTAACATACGACGGCTTCTGAATATATGTTAAAGTATTGTCGACCAATTTACAGTGCAGTGTTCATTCACAGAGAACATCTTCTTTTGTCTCCTTACAGCCATAATTGACAAGGTATGAAAAGTGATAGTTCAACAGTAAGCAGAGCAATTTAGATTTTAAAAAAATTCACAAGCAAAGTTATTAAAATGAACTTTACAGACCAAGTCATCATGGGTTGAAGTAATTAATTTCAATTTTAATATTCTCAAACATCTCCACTTTTACTTCTGTCACTGGATTCCAAATATACATTGATGTTTCAGGAGGGCTGACATCTTAAATTTTGCAAGATATAAAACCTTGCGCTGACAAACTTGCAGACATGCCTAGGACACCACATCTCAAACTTGACAGGAAACTAAATAAATACTGATTTTATTCTTGAAGCTGCTGGTTCCAGTGACAACTGTGTATTTCAATAAGAGCACTGAGAGAAATGGCACTATTGGCTATGCAGGATGATGTCCTGAGCCGTCAGTGCACCAATACAAAACTAACCGAGATGCTATCTCTGCTCTGCCTGAATGAAATTTACAGTGGCATTACAGTGAAGGATGTTCACATCCCGACAGCTTCATGAGGCCCGCTTTATGACTTGGTGGTCCAATTCTCAGAGAAACCTCTCAGACTGTATGTACAGTAGTTTCTGTTCCAGTGATAATGAGACCTACCTTCTCTTTCTTTTGTCTGCATGCTTCCTCGGCTGAAATCAGCGCTTTGTAGTAGGCGCTGCGTTCTGCTGTGAAGTGGACCTTGGACAGAGCGTTCTCTACCAGTGCCACAGACAGATTCACGCCTTCAATGTGCAGCCAGCCAATGAAGTTGCCCGCTTTGTCCATGCTCTCCACTTCAACTTCAACCTAGGAAACAAGAAGAAGAAGAAAATAATAAGACAAACATACTCGTTTATTGTTACGTACTGGGAGCAAATAAGATGCTCAGATTCTGAAAAACAGGCAGTTTTTCATCAATGGAGACCTGGGGGCTTTCTAATGATTAAGTAGCAAACAGACAGATCCCATTTCACTCCTCGGCTCCAGATATCCCAGTGAGTGCTCTAGCTGGAGATGGGGTTCTCTTTTCTTTCTTCAAACACAAAACCCAGCAATGCCCTCTTGTCTCCAGATTCACTGCAGTCCTTGATTTTCTTAATTAAGCTCTGTCTGCTTTCAATAACATGTCTATTCACGCCAACAACGGGAACTGAAGACCGTCCACAAATAGGGCAGGCTGTTAGGGTTTTTAAATGAGTGTATCACATGCTCTTCAAACTTAATTAAGTCTCTAAACATCACCAGGCTACTTTTTTTTCTCCCCCCCAATGTAAATCATATTCAATTAGTAACAGCCAAGCCCCGACTCCTTCAAGTAAACAAATGAGGACAACAAAGGACCTTACACTGCTGACAAAGTAGAAAGGGTCTTGTAAAATCGCTCGTGATAGACTATTACCAAATTCTGCCTATTCAGACTAATTATCTATCCATAACAGTTTGTTTTAGAAGTGATGGATGATCAAGGATAGGTTTTTGCTTCTTTTTTTTTTTTGCAAATTAAAAAAACGAAAGTCAGCGATAAAGTCAGAGGACAGGTGTGCTTTCAAGATAGGGAGAAGTCAAGTAATTAAGACTTGAACTGCTTAGCCCCGCAGTCACAAGGGAAATCTGAAGGGAAACGGCTCTGCCTTGTTCTCTTCTCCAGTTAAAAAGCTTTTATTGCAGCACGCGTTATATGTTTTATTATTAAGCACAGATTCACAGCCTACTAGCAGAGCCAACATTTCAGGGATGTAGTTACTACTGTCTGCAGATAAAGACTGCTCATATATTTCCTGACAAAAGGTACAAGGAGTACAACCAGGACACATCCTGATAGAGGCTTGTCATTGTATCCGAAAATGACCCAAAATGTGAAACCCCAAGACATTTCACATCCAATATACATGTTTTTTAACCTTAGGGCACATTTGCACAAAGTTGAGTTGATAGGTGAAAATTTTGGTTGAAGAAAGTAAGTTTAAGTTTTGCTATAAATGTCAGCAGAGTGTGAGCTTTCGTGTGTCTGTGTAGAACAAAAAGGGTAAGAAATGTCAAAAACTTTTTCCGCAGCAACGACTGCCTAAATTGAATTTACAAACACATCTGGTATCATCTCAATTGTGTAATAAGGGTATCTTTTTGAGAATAAAACAAAAAAGTAAAATAAAAGTAGAATAGCTTATAGATAAACTTTCCAGCATCCTGGTAGAAAACAACAATTAGCCTCTAACAATGCTAAAGTTTGCATCTGCTTCAAGATTTCCATTGGTGTTAAATAAAAAAAGACTGTTTTAAGAAGTTTGGACTGCATTGGACCATTTGTATATCAAAATCCATAACAACATGATAAAGTAAACCTGAACTGGATAAGGATAACATTTTTAACATTTATTTTTAACGTTGTTTGATTTTATCCTGTGTGTCAAGTTTTATTTTGATTTAATCAAATATAAAATCATTATACAAGACAAGCGCAAGGAGCAATCTTCCCTAACCTCTCAGGTCCTGAATAAAACATGCAAGCTCACCCAAATCCTATCTGCCTCCGTATCATCTGTTTTATTTCACTGCGCATCCCTCTTCCTTTTGCAATTTACAACCATCTTTGATCTTAAAGTGCAAAGTCACTTGCATAACTATGCTAAGAGAAACTATACATCACAATATGAAATGGAAAAGTGGGCAAATGAAAAAATGCCAAAACCACAAAAGAAACCATGCATGCCAATTTCAGATCAGAGAAAAAAAAAAATCCCCAAACACCCTGAACCAGGTGTTTAAGAGAGCAAAAATCTGGGTAATGAAAATGTCATTTTCTGAGATTCTACTGCCTTAGTGATAAGTGTTGCAGAGAATATAAATAGCAAGGCAAGTGAGAAAATATGTCTACAAGTTCAACAAAATGCTAAAGTAAAAACAAATAAAACAAACGAGAGTCATGGGCAATGCTGACAACTTCTTCTCGACTAATACCAGAACAAATTAGTCTGCTTTGTTTCCCAGAACACTCAGGCAGGAAACTTCATTTACCACATACTGCTAACCTTATGGAAGGAAAATTAGCCAGCCACTGACAACAGCATACTGATGATTACAAGATGACTGCATGGCTCAAGTCAACACCTACAGGGACGGTGTTAACGCAGGAACAGAGCACTATTAATAGCAAACAGCCTTCCTGAAGAACGTCAGCACATCCTCTGAACACCAGTAAAATTACATGAATTGATTTCACATTTACAAAAGGCCAAAACCCACACTAACTTGTCAAATACACAACCTCCGAAACAAAAAACATTTCTGTGTGGCCATGATATAAAAAACAAATAATACAAACAAACTGTTTGACGAAATCCATAAAGTCAGGAATGTGAACAAATGTGAGATCCTGGGTGAAATTAAAAATATCAGATTTATGAGCATCGGGACCACTGACCTTAAAAGGCTCATCAAATAAAGTGAAACTGGTATTTAAGAGAACAGTGAGAATGGAGGAGGCTAATATTCACATCAAAAGGTGAAATTAAAAAGGATGAGTTCATCTAGAGCAAGGTCTGAATAAGAGATCAGGAGAGGTGCATTGGACTACTTAAGCTTGCACAGAAGATGTGAAAATTGACTGATCAATGCTCCACAATGGGTCCTTGTCTTGTTCATGGATGCAACTCAGAAGATTGCCTAAGTGGGAGGATTTAATCAAGGTTTAGAGTTATTGCATTCCACTGGGTTGTTTAGCTAAATATGTTCAAATTGGAATTTCGAGAATACTAATCAGGCTAATAAAAAATTAAATACAATCCGACTAAATTTGATTGTAAAATTTGGATTTGAATGATTACTATTTATTTAATCATGTGATTTAGCATAATGTGACCTTTTAGTTTGGTTTAAAAAAAAAAAAAAAGTCAATATCTCATAACCAAAAGCTTTCTAAAACTGTCTCCCAGTGAATGAAATATATAGATATTCCCCATCTGCTCCTGTACTATAAAGCTGTCTCTGCTAATTCAGTTTTACATAATTTTCAGTCAAGGCTGTGAAATGAAAACGTATGTGAGGAATGTCACATTTTTACATCTTTCAGAGTACTTTTTTCCCCCTCCAAGCATTCAAAAGCTGAATTTACTGTTAAAATATCCCCTGTAAGGATTACCGTTTCCCACGAGACGCATCCCTAAAACCGTTCCAACATTCCTCCTTTGCATGAAGAAACCATTCATAATGGCAAGACTTGATTTTAAAGTTTCATGCTGAATTTGAGTTCCTCTCCTTTCAAATTTAAATAGGTTTGGTCGCAGTGTAGAAAGGAAAGGGGAGGTGGAGAGGAAGCTGCTTAGAGCAGAGCCCAGATGGTTCCCAGTTGAGGCCTCCTTTGAGCCAAGATGGCTCCCGCCGGAACACAAATGGGCTTTGGTAATCTCATAAATGCTGGGATTGTGTCGACACAGCGGACAGGAACCAGAAAAGGTGAAACACATGCATATGAGGGCTATGGCTGTGTGCACGTGTGGAAACACAAGCGCATCAGTGTTTTGGAAGTGTAAAAGAGATATTTGGTACAAATGAAGTGGAAAAACAGCTAATCCAACTTGTTTAATTGAGTTGGTTATTCAAAACTAATAGTAACATAAAAAGAAATTTGCAGAAAGTGGCAGCTCTTGCAAGTGTAAAATACTGAACTAAAAGTAAATAATGGAGCAAACAGCTTGATGCAGCATGAAACAAGCTCTCCAGGCCTTGCTGGATTTTATTGTCTAGTCAAAATGAACCTTTAGTTTAGGCTTTTGAATGGTTTTCTCAAAGTAAGCTGCATTTTGCTTGGATAAAAATACTGTTTTATAAGCAGCCATTGTTGCATACAGTGCAAAATTTTAGCCTTTAGAAAGGCATAAAGTAAATTTAAATCTGATATTTCCTCCTCTGTCAACTTCTTATTGACTTCTGATTGGTTGTTCAGTGATGACTCCTCCCCAGGAAGCACCACTACTAAGAAGCTTTGTAAGCTTATGTCTATCAAGAAACGGAACATAACTCTGGCACAACTCCTGATAAACTTTTGTCAACTAAAAATTGACTGCTGTTGGCAAATCAAGAGATCCAAAAAAAGAAGAAAAAAAAGAAACTTGGCAACTTTTAATTCTTTAGTTAGCTTCAAGTCTTGTCAATGAAACTTTTGATAAATTAGTAGCAAGTAGATAATTAATTAGCATTAGGTGTGCTTTTATTATGTAAAAAAATAATAATCTTATCTTTCTAAGTGTAGTTCTTATCTCAATGGAAATGTCAAGTTCATTCTTTAGATTCAACTCCTAATTGAAAAGTAACAAGACTCATTCTATTTTAGGGGAAAATTGCCAATGCTTACACAGCAGAAAGTCATCTGATGTAGCCATTATCTGCTACTCATTAAAACATTGGCAACTAATAAGAATTTTCTTGATCACATCTCATCCAAAATATATTTATATAATTTAAAAATAAAAGCACATTAGGCTTGATGGAGAACACTGTGATTCCAATGATGGTACAAAGCCATTTAGGAGTCCATCAGGTCCAACATGGCAGGACATGCGCCAGGCATAACTTGTGTTTGTACGCATTTTCGAATCAGGAAAAGAAAGAACAGTCTTTACAAATTACAAGCAAAGCTGGAGATTAATTGGTCAGCTAAAGCTTTCAATCATTTCTGGAAATGGCTCAACAATAATTCACATAAATTTTAGTGCATGTTTCAATGAGATCATAGTTATCGCCAGAGAGATTTAACTTTGCACATGTTGCATTACAAGCTTGGATCGTAAACATTTTAAAGGCCACACTGTGGATGGAGGCAAATTCAGCATCCGTTTATTGGACTGCCAGCCTGTGTTGTCTCTGCATGTGTGTGTGTGTGTGTGTGTGTGAGATGGACAGCAGAAATGTGAGGAAGTCTATGCAAACCTTCTTGACTGTAATGTGTAGAGGACACAAGGAGAAGAAACTGACAGGTGCAGATGTTTGGGAATGTCTTCATTCATTCTCATTAAGTAACAAGGCGGCAGGTCCTTTTGTTGCGAGCGTTTTCTCTCACCTACCTGGCACCCTCAATTCTATTTGCCAGTGCTTAAAATATAATAGATACATTTTTGAGTAGTAACTTTGATACTGTAACTCCTTGGAACAATAACTGCACAATTTTTTTTTTTTATTTTTTTTTTACTATTTTACTACCTTCTTGTATCCATTGTGACCCTTAAAACAATAAATGTAAGAAAATAAAAGTAATAAACCCCGCCCGCTACGAACAGGCAGAAAAAGAAACCAATTAAATTTCAAGCCAATTAAAATTCTGATTTGTCAATAATGATCAAAGCCAATACTATTTTGTAATTTCTTTTTTATTAAATTGGTGATAATTACGCAAAGAAAATTGCACACTGGCTCAAATGATGAAGAGCAACATCTGAACAGAAAGCAACTTATTAGACCATTACTACACGGTGATGAATAGAGTGTGAAGGAGTTGCTGACAAGTATGTAAAAGGAATGCTCCAAACCAACTCTAAAATGTGTTTCTGTAAGTGTAAGTTTGGGATTAGTAATGCAATGTGCATTAGACTATGTGGCACAATAGAACTTATTGGATGCTAAGCAGAAACCAGGGGAGACATCGGTGGATGACTTGTGCTTTTTTCAAAGTGTTGCTTAACACCATTTGACTGGGAAAAAAAAAAGCCCCAAACAGCAAAGGGTGACCTTCAAGAAATCCCTCAACAGTCAATTACCAACACTCACCATCATTACTAAAGGTTAATAATGAGCTGTTAATGGGACACAGTGGCATGTAATACAATGAAAACGAGTGCATGGACACACATGTATGTTTTCAGGGTATTTATGAATGTTTTCCAGAACTGGGCAGTTCTGAAGCAACATATTGCCATGTGCCAGCCGTCCATTTATATGAAACGGCTAAATGTGTTGGTATGTTACTGTGATCGAACAGTGAGGGAGAAAAGGCTAGTTGGTTCCAGAAGTAATCTATAAATATAGATCACCTTAAAATAAAAAAGGAGAGCCAGACAAACTGGGAAAGAGGAAAATAAATTAATGAATTAAACCCCTATTGATTTCTTAATGGCACAGATCAGGCAGGGATGTAAATTGGGTGTTAATGGAGCCTGTAATTAAAAAAAATATCTTCACATGGAAAGACAGAAAGTGCAACAACAGTTAGAGTAAAACTGAACCAGGTGGAAAACTGGTGACCTTTTTAACTGCAGCAATAGTTTAAAAATGGAAATTTATCTGTGTGGCAAAAACTCAACCACTGTATTCTTTTATATCTGCTCATATTAGACATTGGAGTTATGTAATTACAATGAATCACTAGAATTTGAACTCATTATTATGATTAGAAAACAGATTTATTTTTACTTTCAATATGTTGAAAAGCACAGACTGGCTTTAACTTTAGTCTGAAAAGCAGTAACACATGCTTTAACAATTTGGTGGCTGAGTCACGATTAAAGATAATCATATCCATATTCTATAATAACATCAATAGTAAAATTCCGGGTGGGGGGAAAGTTCTTACAGGTATTATGGCAAACTGTTAGTAACTGTAGGTCAATGCAATTATTTTACCTTCACTTGTCTATTTGATAATGAAACCACTTAGTTTTACACCAGTTAAGCGTCAAGTTGAGGAAGAACAAGGAAATTGTTTGTACAGACTTTGCTTCCCCCCCAAGTCTGTACAAGCAAAATTAGCAGGCCTGACATTGGTGCACAAACGTACACGTTGGACAGGAACAGGTGTGTACATGTCTCTCCGAGAGTGATCAATGCGACTCAGGAGGTCCCATGCATCACTGTCAGTAGCAGGCTGCTGTCTGCTAGGGAGCGGGAAATGGAAAGTCAAACTGCTTCTCAAATGGCAAAGGCCATTAACGGTTAGGAAAGCAAGCATGATTCCCACCATTAAACCTGCCTGATGACCATTAATGAGATTTGCTTTCATCAATAGATAATTGATGTTTGCCCCACATCATTATTTTGACTAAGCAGATGAGTATACCCAGGTTTTGTACCGATGGTTTGTGGACATAGAGAGTACTTGGTGGGCAGAAAACAATTTGATTGAATTACATGTAGTCCATTTCTTTCTGAGTTTTGAGACCTTTTAAGTGAAAGCTATTCCACATTTGACATAAGTGTTTGAATGGCAGACAAAACTGGAGATAAAAATGTAAGCTGCACTCTTTTTGCAGTTGTGGTCTTTAAGGCACTTCACAAATCCTTCGAATAAGTGTCTCTCCGGAGATAGTTCAGCATTGTTACACTTCCAAACATTTAATTACTGAAAGAAAAAAAAACAAAAAAAAAAAAAAAAAAAAAAATTCTATTACCTCAGCTGGTTCAGTTTCAGACTTATATTTTGGTCTGACTTAAAGACCAACTGCCACTTTCATTCATATTTGAACTTCAAAAATAAAAGCCCAGTTTAAAGCCATGAACATCTTTTTGGCTCAAGCAGGCCCAACTCTTGTGTGTTGCCCTTCAAATGACTCACAGTTGGCCACCAAAGTAAAGCAATAAATTATGAAATGTTGTTCTGCTGAAGGGATTAAGCTGACTGCACCAGGCATTTTAAGTGGCCTATTGTCAAAAGAAATGTGTGTCTTTGCTAGTGGCATTAAACCTGAAAACAACAAAAAAAGACTGCATTCTTTTATTTTTACAAAATTGTTGAGAGTTATAGACTTTAATAAGCAAGATAATCCAATGTCATGAGCTTGGAGAATGATTTTTTTCCCGGTACATCTGCAACTGAGACTGCCGCTGCTACATCGCTGTAGTCTTTGGTAAGCCCCAACACAGTGAAAAGGTCAGTGACACTGAGAAATACGAGACCTCTTGCAATGTAATAATGACCGACAAGATTCCACATCAGTTTGTCGGTTTCTATCTGGCCTTTGTAATGAATCAATAGTGTTGTCAGGTTGGTTGATCCTTAAACTAACACAATGCCCCTCAGTGCCTCCTACTTGAGTGAATTACCTGGATGATTCTCATCCTTGTCTCCCATGCGTGGGTTACTATACTATTTTTCACAGCCAAATTTCTCCTAGGCCACATTTAAATTTCCAACTGTCAGTATGTTTTATGCCCATTTTTTTTAGAATGGATACAAATAATACTATGAATTTACAACAGATACTTCTATGTTATTGGTGGTTATTGATAATGGAACCTGCAATAGCTGAAAAAGAAATGAAGATGGATGGAACAATTGATAAGCATAGATTGATAGATGGATGGACAGAGGGTTTGGCAAAGGACAAATATTGGACAAATATTCAATGTATAGACAAGAGGATAGACGGATGGATTAATTTATGATAAATGACTGGATCAACATGACAGTTGGGTGGATCAATGATTCAGGAAAAGAATGGATGAAAGGACAAAAAAGATTGAATGAAAGAAATGGATAATGGGTGGATGGGCAGATGGATAAACAGACAGATAAACAGATGGAAGGGTGGTTAAACCATTTAAACAATGGAAAGGGTAACTCAAGAAATAAGCAAAACTTGTTCCATATTTTCTTACTGTTCAGATCTGGAAGCTAAGTCACAATCCAAAGCTTCCACAATCAATTAAGAATTAGAGACATGTTTTTACATGCACAAGTATTGAAATATCTTTTTAAGAAGTTACTTTGAAATATTTCTTTTTGCCAAGATTTAAAAAAATGCTCAAGTCAGCAAATCTAATCATACTAAACATGTAGTTAAATTGGTTTATAAATTATTTGTTATCCAGATGGCAGAAAAGCTCAGATTTCAACACAGAGGATCACGAGAAAGGCTGCACATTGGCCTCAACATCCTGGTTATTAAAATCAATAACAGCAATAACTACAATCCATCTCATTTTTAAGAGCGGGATGACATGGTATGCCGATCGATGAATATTGAGCTACATTTGTATTATTACTTATATCATATAATTCCTTCTTAACTGGATGGTGGCGCAGCCTGTAAAGCACAAACAGAACTGTGCTTATTGAGTTGTTGTCACACTAATGTGAGACTTGAAATAGATGTAAAAAAAAAAATAATAAAAAAGAAAAAAAAAAAAAAGAAAGAGTTGAAAACAGTGTTAGATGCAATGTCATTTAATTTCTAGGAATTTTGGACTTTGTTCCCAAGGGGTAAATCGTATGCTGGGGAAAAGATATTCAACTTCCTCAAAGCCCCCAGGGTGCTGTAAACCCATGAGGAGAGCCAAAAGTCCAGATCTTCAAAATTGCTGCCTAAAGCAGTAAAACTCTGTGGGAAAAGTCAAGCCACATTGAGCACATAAAGGAGAGGTCAAAATTATTGGAGAGGGCATTAAGCTACATTGCCTTACAAAATGACAGCACTGCTTTCCAACAAATCCATTTACACGTCCAAGTGCAGAACCAATGGAGTTTGGTCATTATCTTGCAATCAATGTGCAGCGCAGCAACAAAGACACAAGGGAAGTGAAAATGACAGTGGCATGTTTTTACAACTAATTTTGAGAGCTAATAAAATGGGAGATCATCCAATCCCTGAAATTAGGAAAGTGCAGTTTAAATGATGCCATATTTTAGATGGGCAGCGGAATACAAAGGGGAGTACACGGTGGTAGGGAAATCTGTTTGTTAGAAATTAATGTATAAATAATTAGTAACTACGGAAAGCTTTTTCCATTTTTAAATAATTATAGCACTCCTTTATTAGATGTTTGTGAAAATCTTGTGTAGTTTAAAACATTCAGCTAGATGTTAGGCATTAAAAATAATGAGTCACTACAGTCTAAAACTGTAGTAGTATATATGACATTTTTTATAAGTGACCATCTTGTTATTACACCGACAGGTTTGGTATGTTTTGGTGCAACCACAAGCTAACAAAAAAGCCTTATGTTCAAGTGGTAATAGGTAGCTGAAGTGTAGAACAATACCATGTAGAATACCATGTAACAGTAGCCTAACTGTCTCTTGCTTAGACAGTTGATTAGATTGTAACGCAGTCTAATCAACAGCAGTCTAAGCAAGACAGTCGGCAATTGGAGGCCGTTTCAAGCCAGACCAGTTGATATACCTGATTTCCAAGACAATAGCTAAATTGCACCAGTTTTATTGAAGGTTTTGTCCAATGTTGGAGGTGCCAGTACATAGTTAAACAATCCTAAATAGTTTATGCGATTAGCCCTTGACAAGGTTAACAGGAAAAATTAACTAATATAGATTTGTCTTGAAGTTTAAGGGTTTAAATTTCAAATTCCCATGAAAATAGTTAAATTCAGGTCAGTACATTGTTTTTCAGCAACCTAAGAAATAATTTGTTATGCTGTTGCATTTTGAACTAACTCGTGTGTGGGCGACAGAGGACTTTGGGGAATTTTAATAGAATAGTAATTTGTCCAGAAAGCCAATCGCTACAATATTTGTAGAAAAAGTGTTAAAAAAAAGAACAATTTCTGTGAGCTTTTTTATTCCCTGCTAAATTGAAAAAATACTGTGCAGACCTTCGTTTTAAAAGTTCTCAAACACAAATTTCACTAAATGATATTTCCTGAGACTACCTGTTCCAGCTTTACAAATTCAAATTTGTGTGAAATGTTATGACATACCTATGGATATTTTTCTGCAAATATTCAACAGAAAATTTTTAGACTACATACCACTGCATATAATAATAAATAACTATGGTTGTGCTATTAAACTAACAGCACCGCCATAGTAAAAATTTTTAGGCAACAGGGCAACACCCAGACAAAGAATATTATAATACAACTGGCTACTATTCCAACTTCAATTCCAACTTAGAAACTTAATTTACAAGTAATGTCTTAATGAAAACATTTGATTTTAGAGATGATTTTTAATGCATTAAATTGGGAGGGAATTGGATTTAAGCCGTAAATATCTTGCACAGCACTGATAAAATAAAAACAAAAATAGAACAAAATTTACACCCTCTTGGATATTGTCGACATTACCAGAGCTCTATGACCTCCGGGAGAAGAGATGGTGAGGAAATGCGAGTGAGGGCATAGGACAATCATCATTTGTCTCCACCTCTTTCTCTAGACGCTTTCACTAGTTGACACGCCAAATGGCTCTGCCAGCTTGCGTCACTCAAAAAACCATTTCTGTCCTCCCAGACCCTAGCTGTGCTGACAAAGAGCGAGAACGAGAGAAAAGGAGAGGAAAAGAGGAGACAGATGCATTTTTCAACATGGCTTTTTGTCAATTTCTGGGTGCCTGTCAAAACGAGATGCCATGCACAGCTGCAAGGCTGGTTGGAGAGTTTTTAGGTAGAGGTTGGAGTTTGAGAGCAAGACAAGTGGTGGATTAGAGCTACTGAAGAGCTACTCCACAACGCTATAAAGTACAGGAAAAGCCTTGTCATAATAGGCTGCCAAGAGTTTGACAGAAAGATCAATCTTACTTCTTTTATTCTAGTTCTACATATATTTTCTAAAGGGATAACATAAAACAATAGGCTCAGTTTGGGTGAAACATTCTGTTTAAGACACCTGTGTGGGCGCTTAGGGAAGACATCGAGCCAGCTAATAATGCTTCTTGCCAATAGGTAGCGAGAGATTATATAATAGAAAATGCTTTGACCCTGTTTAGCGACAAGCAGGGTAAAACCCTCGAGACAAATCGCTGTATTGTCATGCTTCACTTTTGGCAATCTAATTCAACCCTGGCTCACACACAATCACATTTAAATGGCCAGCGATGATCAACAAATGAGATGGGATCTGTGGGTTTCATGTGATTGTGTGCGAGAAAGATAGGATGGGGAACTGATTAGATCAAATCATTGCAACTTAGGAGCTACGCAGTTAGTCCATTGCTGGACTAGAAATGATCATTCATGGGGCAAATTTAATTCTGACACAGTTGACCGCAGACTTTCACAGAGATTAAGAGGAGCAATGTGTGCCAAATAATGAGAAGACAGCTACTTTTGCACCTGTTCGTGGTCAAAAAAGATGACCTTTATGTGCACACTGTAATGAGAGAGAGTGCTGTTGAAATGGGAAGCTCGATTAGAACACGCCATCTCTCTAATAATTGAATTACCTCTAGGCAAAAAAAGCACCACTAAGACACTGTCCTAAGTTTTGTTGTTGGTGTCCTTTTTATTTTAGTTTGTCATCAGAATTTATCATAGAGGGTTATTTAAAATCCCAAACTATTATAAGCTGCCCTAAAATGTACAATATTATGTAATAATTTTTTTTTTTTTAACATTTGAGACATGCCAGTCTTTTACAGTCAATTTTAACTGTTTAATAGCCTTTAAGTTTTCAAAGGTCCACCATCAGCTAAAAAAAATATTTCTATGAAATGTCTAACCATTTAAAACAGTCAAATAATACGTAAAAGTTTTATCTTAAGAATGTAAATATGAAAATGGGGGGGAAAAAACAATTGGGCCATCTACACCAGAAGAGTGATGGAAAACTAGACTAAGATATCAGAATTAATATTTCAACAGTGAGCGGCTAGCACAAAGGCCAAAACTTGTCATAAATGACAGTTCACGCGGTTCCATTTCCTGCCTTCTTAGAGTGCAGGAACATGACAGAGCTGAAGGGGACAGGTTGTGGCCAGAGTCTGAGCACAGAAATAGAGAAGAGAGTCAGCAAAAATAATAGTTAGATTTCATTTTGCTTTTGGGTTAAGGCACTGCAGAACTAAAGTAGTCATCTCTATGAAAGTCTTTTAGATTGACAGTAACACCATTTTCCCAGTAGCTGACTTGTTTGCTGTCTTCAACATCTAGGTTGATTTAGTGTAATAGAGAGTGATGAGTCGAGGTATGAAACAGTCAAAGTCCATGTTGCCTTTAATTTTTTTCCCTTTAAATCCTTGCATTGCTTAGACTAAACAATATTACAAGGTCTCGGCATACATTTTTACTGCTGAACACAATAGCCTTTAAGGCTACTGTGTGTATGGCTACTGTGTTCAGCAGCCTTAAAGGCTCCTTTAAGGCTACTGAAAAAATTAGTGGATATTGAACTTGAGGTGTGTCTGGACCCTCTGTCTTTCTAACTTTATTGTGAATTTTATTTATTTGAAGGAATTTCTGACATCCATGTACAAACTGAGTGCTCAATACAAAGCCACCACAGAGTCCTCAAAATTGACAATCTGTACAGCAACTTTTGAATGTATTCCTGCTCCAAAGGGCTGAATTACCTCCTCAGTGTGTCACCAAGTCCTGCAGAGACTTGGTAATGAGTCATTAGATTCTGGTGTCAAAATAATGTAACTTAATTTAAAACATCAGTTGATATTATGGTTCCAAAGTTCTGTTTTAACAGATAAGACAAATGATAGAAGATAATGAACAACAAAGATGGAGCGACAGGCTTATAGACACTTCTACTCATTAAATAAAGTTAAAAGTGAAAACTTGCTGCAGTGCTGCGAGTATGACAGCATCAACTTTAATCAATGCCGTTTGTTGTCAAAATCAATTCTCCCACAGCCTTCTGAAATTTGGTTGGCCCATAAGCTGTTATTGTACAGTCACTTTAGATAAAAAAATAAGGTGAATAAGTCAGAGAAATAAAGGGATATGTTTCAAGTCAAAATTATGATTTTCATCAGGATGTCAAGCAAGGCAGTTTAATGAAAGCGAAATCAATGTCTGCCTAGGGAAATTACCAGTGTTCATCCATGTGTCAAGCCAGTCCTCTGTGTGCCGTGTGCGTGTGGAGCGAGGGGGGCGGGGACTTATTGAAAAAAATAACTGGGCCACACACCAATAAACACAACTAGGGTGCAAGTGACCTAGACTGATGCTATCAGTGAGGGGATTGACAGGATACAGGGAAAGAGCAGTAGTATGATGGGTAAGAGGCAGTGGCCTGTGAACTACATGGATCTATTCACCTTGCAATTAATTATCAAAGATTCACGTAAACATCCTAAAAGCTCCATTTGTAGGTATAAACATACTTCCCCCATATATTCCTCATGGATGATTATTTTCTTTGAAAAACACAAAAAAGTTGTTTTTATACCACAAGCCATTAAAAGTTTTCTATCCTAGAAAATGAAATGTAGGGTTTGATCATAAAATAGTCGATAAAAGACGAAAAACACAAACAACAAATCTAAGCAGATCAGCACACTACTGGGAAACCAGGGTATTAAAACTGCAGTCGATCAACTTTTTAAACGTTCAGCTCAGCAAATGGAAGCAAAAAGTGCAAGCTCTCAAACAAGCCGTGTCTCTTTGATGCCGTGCAGATGTCCCAGCAATCATTACGTAGTTATCATTAGAGGCAAAAGTATGTCAGCTTACCGCACGTGCATCGACACACAGGGCCTGCCATGTCAGCCGGATGTCTGCCTACCAGTCACTAATTTTCCTCTTCTTTTTTTTTTCCAGGCGCGCTCAGAGAAGGCCAACCATACCCCTTTAAATTCCCCTAAGCTATGTAGAAGTGCTAACATGCGGAAAGGGATTAACAGCAAAATAAAGCTGTGTGTGCATGCGTCTCAAATATGCCTGCATTAGCAAGATTTCATACAACAGCAAGATGTGAAAAAAATAATCACTTTTATGTGTAGGCTCAGCGTTTGGTCAGGATTGTAATTACAATCTCTGCAGATTTTCTAATTGAGAGTAATTCATATCAGATCCATTCCTTAGCACTGGAGTGTTTTTGCAGAGGAAGTAATTATTTTTCTTTCTTTATGTCATAAAAAAAAGGTATAAGAAAGTTTCTACCCACACCTTTCATCACCGACGCCTTTTCCTCATGGGTTCACCTACACAAACACATGTTGCCACGCGTAGGGTTGCTTTGGAGAACTCAATCAACATTCTACACTTCTGTCCTCAGCGACTGTAAGCAGGCTGTGTGGGAGGACCGGCTCTGATAGAATGGCCTGTTGTGTTATTGACTTCAATTTAGAAAGTGCTGCCTGCTGCTGTTTTGACCCCTCCTTTCATAGCGGGGACTCTGCTGGTCCCCGGCCACAGTCTACCTCCGGGGGAAATCCCTGATTGCATTTCTACAGAAAACACATAAGCAAGGTCGAAGGGGCCAGAATTCAGATGGCGCAGTTTGTGCGCATGTAGTGTAGCGACGCCGTGGGGGGTGTACCCTTTTTCCCCTTTGGTCCATTTCCATTCCTCTTAGCTCTTTCTCACATTAACTCGGCCCTCTAGATTTTTCATGGTCGTTTAGCAAAAATGTCAATGTCCACTCAGGTGCCCCACCTCCCCACATCTTTCACCCTCCCCTTCCTGCCTTGTCCGCTACCTGCTTGGGTGAACAGCTGGTCAAAGTATTGTTGGAGACTGCATGTACAGCAGCTCTGAACATTTGATGCTGTGCTGGCTGACACACTAAGTTAGGTTTCCTAAATCCCAAGTGTCAGAAAAAAAGAAAAAGAGCTCCAGAAATTGTGGATATTACAAAGAAAAATTTAGGAAGTTCAAACAGCAGGCAGAAAAAGAACAGCAAAAAAACTACTGCTCTGATCTTGCTGCATTTGACACAATTTACAACTTCATGTCAAAGGAATGACTTTTGAGGTCTTTATTGCAACACAATCTTCCGCTTATAATCAAATTGGTAATCAACTTTGAAGGGATATTACATTATTCCCACATCATAACATGATGATGACTGAGAAAACCTTTAATCTCCCGTGGCAAATGGTCCCATATGGTGGGACGTGTTTTGCAAAACACATGGTGGGACTGAGCGCGGCCTTTGAGACGAAGCTCTTTCTGGGGGTTGCTGTTTCCAAGCTTCTGAACTTCCGTATTACAGAACACCATTCACCCACGTCTTCCCCGTTCAGCTCCTTCAGACTAGACAGAAGCATTAGTAGACAACTGGTGGAACAGTGCATCTGCTGCACTCAATATACGCGCTACTTCCCAGTTTTTACTGGCAACACCAGTAAAAACTTTACCATCACCATGTAATTACTTGGAAAGATGGATTACTGCAGTTACTAGCCCAGTGTGTGGCTGGGCTTGTACAGATGGAGGTTTCCCCCCAAAGGCAATACAAATTAAATATTAGTTCATCATGTTATGACCAATATAATAAAATGGATGCAACTGGATCCATCTGACTGAATAGAATTTGATTGAATTTGATATTTGTAGATCTCAATTGAACCAGTCTTGTAAAGTGCCTTGAGATGGTATCTGTTGTGAGCTGATTCTATTTAAAATAATAAATAAAAATAAACTGAATTGAACTGATTTGGTTTACACTGAATGTGCTGACTCGGTCGACAGTGCTAACCTTATTATATCTGTCCTCTGCTTTCCACTAACAGCACTAGGGCTAATCCCCATTCTGGCAGCCACTGTGAACAGAGCTCATCATAATGAAGCCCATTAGACTCAAGACAATGGCTGTTAGCTTAGCTCAAAGGTTGAATAAAGCAGGGTAAAGGTTGGAAAAGGAGCAAAAGTGTTCATATTTTGTGTGCCTTTTGTTGTTATGATCTGACATTTCCCTCATTTTAGAGTAGGTACTCAGTTCACACATGTATGTATTTATACAGGATGATGGAGTTAATGTGGGGGAAAAAGAAAGTAGAAGCTCAAAAGAAAGCAAGACAAGACAAGAAAAGAAGAAAAAGGCTAAAGAAAAATAGTCAACATTGAGACAGGTATTTTATTCGGCAAGTACATACAATAAAAATCTTAGCAGGCGGTGTTCAAGAAGCTTTTCACACATGAATTTGGAAATTTATGCATTTTAAAAACTGTTATTTTGGACATAAAAACAACAACAAAAAAAACTATTGCTGTGAAAAAACTTGAAAGACCCCCAGAGGGCTTGAGAGAAAGATTGCTCAAGACTACTTCAAGGGATTAAGTTATAATCTGGGTTATTTCTTTATTGGAGTGTGCACATCATATCGCATATTTTGCATTCTTTAGAGGTCACAGCATGTTCAGGGTGATAAAATGTAAATATACGGTCACTCATAATTTTGTTAGTAGATTAAAAACCAAATGAAAAGATGAAAAGCAAAGCCTAACCCGCTTAACCCCCATAGTCCAAGGAAATCTGTTTCCTAACTGCATTATCTGAAAAGATAATTCTGTGTGCAGTGCTGAGGATAGTTATCAGTGTAAGTATGTGTGGAGTGGAGACCAGACAAGGTCAAATCCAGTAAAGGTATCAGGAGGAAATGCAAACTCATCCAATTTTGCCAGATGGAAGGCACCAATACACTCTATTATAATCCCTTGATTTGCTACATTAGATTTATATATGCGTGTGTTTGTAAGTGGGGGGGGGAAGAGTAATAAAAATGAGGGGGAGAAAAAAGTAAGAAAATCCCCAATCAAGCTGTTTAGACCTTCCCCATGTAGGTGATGGTGTGTCTGGGCGAGAGTGCTGAATGTAATCTCAAATTAATTCTGGGAAATCAAAATAACTGTGCAGTTGTCTGATTTTTTTTTAACATGAAAGTTTAAGTTTTAAGTGTCCAACTGAAAATAAAAGCAACATTAAATTGATTTTGCGTTGTTGGGAACTTGGAATTGAATCTTTGCAACACTTAACGTCCCGTCCCAAAATCATTGGGACACTCGAGAATCATTGGAAGGACATGCTTGGTGAACTGTTGAAACTTGTTTCATACCAACTAGAAGTCCATCTCGTACTGTCCTTCCTTTACTTTGCTAAAATGAATCTTTCCTGAATATCCATACAGATAACCACATCATTATTATGCTTGTAGTGCTAATCCTTAATCCTGTTGACTGTATATCATTAGATCTATCACTAGACATCACTTTTAATCTGGCTGTTACTTCTGCATGCCACACTGCAGACCATGCGTCCAAAGGAAACCACCAATGCAAACATGCAATTGCATGCTAACAGACACAGGCTGTTGACCTACATGTGATTGGCTGCAGCCCAGATTTGCGAGCACTCACCCTATGGGATGGATTCAGTACTGACTGCATGTATTCCTTGCATAGCTGGTGGACAGGCCACACCAAAATAGGTCGTTTAGAATCCCTAAGAACACTCAGTTCCATGCAGTCTGACCGGTGCAAGGCCTCAGGTGATGAACAGAGGGTATGCCTCGAACAGCAGGCGGCATGACAGCGCAAGCATTTCACTGATCCAACATAAAATCAGAAGATGGGTCCTGGTACCTTTTCTCAAATGCATTTTACATTGAACATATGGTCACACTTTTTGACTTGCATTTTAATAACCACAGATATAACAGCATATTCTGACCTTCAAGAAGGCATTTTTAAAAGAAAACGTTATGACTTTTTTGTACTTGAATGAATTTTCTTCATTTTTGCGTATTCTGGAATTTTTGTTTGAAAAAATAGATAAATTAGCTACAAGCTATGCTGGCAACAGTGGGATGACTATTGTTATGTGATCTGATGCTCACACAGAATTAAGGAAATCAGGGCCAACTTATCAGCGCACCAATAGTAGTTTATATTTATATTAATTGTTAAGAATCAGATTTAGATTAGATTCGGGCACAACATAATTTTATTTGGAAGAGATCACGGTGGCAAAACCTGAATGTGGTTAAGATCAACAGTACAAACAAAAATCAAGAGGTGAATGGAAGGAAACAAACAAAAAACACTTGGTCTTGCATCTCCAATGCTTCATTAATCGCTTGCGATGGTAATTTCTTAAGGTAATCATAATGATCAATAATCTCTAATATTTGATAAATCACAAAGTAACATTAACTATGTTTTTTGAGATATGGTGGTGGAGGCATCATGCAATTGAGATACTTTTCTTCAAGAAGGGAAGTGTCTCAGCAGTGTGTGAACTCAAAATTCATCTCTGAATTTCTGAATATCAGGACAAACTGGATGACAAAAGTGAAATGAATAACCTTTAACTTACTAATAATGTAATTTATTTAAATTTATTAAGATTAATCCAAATGTTCATAAAACAGCTGGGAAAAAAACGGGGGGGGGGGTAGGGGGGGGGGGGGGGCCTAAAACCTATATAGACAATTGATATTATTTTAATTAATGTTTATGGTTATGTAGTTAGAAGATATACAATGAG
>CAEGAD010102506.1:0-10265 GCA_903067055.1 Poeciliopsis paucimaculata
ATCTCTTACATGTTATGTGATTACTATAGACCGTTAACACAATCATTAACACATCACTTCAATCATAATCATTTCAAAGTCAGATTATAATATTCAACTGTTTCAAAGATTCGTCGGTACATAATATTATTTGATTCATTCACTTTATAATCATTAATACATCGGATCAATATACATTTTTATAATCATCAGTAAATCAATATACATTTTTATAATCATTAGTAAATCAACATACAAGATTACTTCAGTCTCCTAGGCTTGTGTGATATGTTTTTCTGCATGAACCTGGAATGATCTCACCCCGTCGAACCAGTTTTCACGACAATTGTAAAGTGTGATTACAGTATGCTACAATTACACTTTTAGTTTATTATAATTGCTAGTGAAATACACTTTTTAGTTACTTCATATCTTTTATTTTTCTGCTTTGCCACTTTGTAAAGCAGTACACACTACAGTACTGCAAACACATCAGGATACCAGAATACAGAAGGATCAGTTACAACACACTTTCCAGGTGAAACTAATTACATTGTGCTTTCAATATATTACCATTTTGGTAACACTTTATTTGATGGGGTGTGCATAAGACTGACATAACACCTGTCATCCAACTTTTAAAGCAACTTCTCATTAAAAGTGGCATTATTTACCCAATGACACGTCATGACACCTGTTAGTATGTTCCCAATAGGTGTCATGTTTATGACATTATCATGTCAGTCTTATTCACACCCCTTCAAATAAAGTCTTACCCACATTTTTCAAGAGTACATTGCCGATATACGATCACAGAATTGTACAAATTGTCAATACATTCAAAGTTTACAGACAACATGCTTATGAAAATTAGCACAATAAAACAACAGGTACACTTTAGAGGAAATGTGAAAAATATTTTACCAAGAACAGAGTATTGTTTTAATTCAGTACTCCAGTTTTACGCCAGACAAACTGGCATTTCTCCTTCCTAAGAACAGTGAGGATCAGCAGAACATTCCCATTTACTGGACCACTGCACTTTACAGAAACCTACAAAAAGAGAACAATAGAGCAATTAACCAGAGAAAGCACTTGTATTTTAAAGAGTACAGAAAAACGGCAAAGAAAAAAGTATGACTTACAATTTTAAGATGTTGTGAACTCCACTATGTATGTGGCATCATCAGAACTGATGATGATTGGGACTGGATGCCTGGAGTGAAAAAACATTTATGAGTGTCTTCTTTGCCTGTTTATATTAGAAGTAGAAAAAATAGTCAGCAA
Organism: Poeciliopsis paucimaculata; assembly: GCA_903067055.1. Lineage (NCBI taxonomy): Eukaryota > Metazoa > Chordata > Actinopteri > Cyprinodontiformes > Poeciliidae > Poeciliopsis > Poeciliopsis paucimaculata. The sequence goes on from CAEGAD010102506.1 coordinate 1,267, forward strand.
TATCATAGAATCAGTTAATGTTGACACTATGAACTTGTTTTAAGTGATTGTCCTATTGTCTTAAGGGAGACAATCTACCTTAAAAGCTTTCCATCTATGATCTGAACACGTTGATCCTTGCAGATTCTAACGACTCAGTATTTACTTGTTACAGTAAAGCCTGTCCAGCATAAGGCTTGTATTTCTTCACCCACTTTCAGGTGGTCCTGATCCCCACTACCAGTGGTCCAAAGCAGGCAGAGTTCCACCGGATGGTAGTCCCTAAAAACAGCCAGGACACAGATCTGAGGATCAAACTGGCCGTCCGCATGGACAAGCCTCCCAACATGAAGCATAGTGGGTGAGTGTGTTTCATTGTCTGTGCTGCATTAGTAATGGAAAGTTATTTACTGCATAGGTTTCTCATGTTCAAGCTGGAAATTGACTGTTCACACATCAGATTTTGTGAAAACACAGAGCCATTGAATATTATTGACATTAACTAATATTGTCCAACAAAAATATTTCAATCGTCTGACATGTTGACAGATGCACTTCTCTTCTAGCCTTACAAGAAAATTGCCATTTGCAAATTCTTAGAAACCGCTGTTAAAGGGATAAGTCTGATGCAAGATGAAACCTGTGTAACATTCAACTTGGCTTCAAGCGTAACTGACAAGGGGCTTCTGTCCCAGGTATAAGGCAAAATTTGAAAACAACTCTTAAAATCACTAAATAAATATTAAAATACTTTATCTGCAAAATTGTTGAAGGTATCTTTAAAAGATTTATTAAAAGATCAAATGGCAACAATGACTTATTACGATGATAAATAAACAGTGGTAATGGGCAGATGAAGCCTCACTGGGTGAATGGCACATTTCCCAAACTGTGTCAACACTGTTGAAACTGTGTTGCCCTGTCACTTACAGTGACATCAGCTGGATTTAGAAAATTATTGCAGGCAAATTCAATAAAGACGAGAGTGTTAATCAGTTAATCCCCCTCATGTCGGGTACGTTGATACCTCAGGATTGTGGAAGTGCTCCGTTTACGGTAAGACAAAACTTACAAAATCCTACATTTTTTCACCTAAAATGTTAATCCATGTAAAGTAACTCAAATATCCCATTGAGAGGAATTTGAATAATTCAAAATAATAATTTATAATAATAATCCGAATGGCAGGTGAGGCAGTGCTTCACCTGCCATCATGGAAAGAAAGAAAATATATAATAATAAAATAATTTAAATTGTTATATTCATCCGGTGGTTTGTACTAAAAAATATTTATTTTTCATGTAGCTTCACCAATTTCGATTATTCTTTCTTCTAAATCGCTGAATTTTCTTAATTTCCTATTCAAATGCTTGGAAGCGATGCTGGTGAGGCAGCAGCGAGCTCAGCCTCACCTTGAATTGCGCAACCCCTGGCTAACTGCCCTGGCTGCTAAACAGAGAGAGCATGTTGCTGTACGGCGTCAATAAAATGGTTTAAACATATTTAATATGTGAACTGATTCAATAATTTAGCTTATGTATATAATGTACAGTGCTTTTTGTCACCAACTGTGTTTGTGTATCATGTTTCGTGTGCTGAGCGATTATAAACGGCAGAGAACAGGTTGGAGGTGAGGCAGGCAGTTCTCTTGCCTCATGGGGGGCGCTCAAGATCCCAGACATTCCTCTTGTCACTCCACAACTGCAGAGTAAGTGACAGCGAGCTAGGCTAAACAATATGGTAAGCAAGTCAAGTGCAGCGATAGATTATTAGAGATAGAGATTATTTTTTTCCTCTTGCCTATCCCAACTTTCAACATGGATGACTACATTTCGACACTAAAACAGTTTTCTCAAGTGGACTTTCAATCTAAGCATCTATTTGCAAATCTGATTATGATGACGTCAGTGCCTCACCAGCTATGAACCTCACCGCACGTCACTGGTTCTAATCCATAGAAACCATAAGGTAGAACATAACTCAATAAACTGGAACTTTTCTAAAAACTGTTTTGATATAATTGACATCATACATTATTTATTTAAAAGAAACAGAAACATGAACTATGTCCAGGCCACATCTGACTTCTAATAATAACTGGCTGAAATTACCTTTTAAAAGTAGTTATTTAATGTTAAAAAAGATTCTTAATGTTAATTATTGTTTTTGTTGCATATTTGATTCATTATTATGTTTAATTTTTTTCTTGCCATGATAGAGAAAAAAAAATTTTAACTTCTCAATGAAAGTGTTTTTACTTGAATCAAAAATGTCACAAGGCTTCTACAAATTAACATCTCTGGGTTTTTCTGTCACATTCAATCCAGATGACATTTAAGGTTGCTGAGATGTGACCTGGAAATTGATAAAAATGATGTTTCAGCTGTTTATGCATTTATGTGTTTCTGTGTGCAAAGTAATGGTGGGATGAAATGTCAGAATGGAGACATAGTGTAACCCTCAGTTGTAACCACTTGGTGGCAGCAAATTTGACCTTTTGAAGCTATTATTGGTTCTGTTGCAGATCTCACTTTCACACATGTGCGCACACACCCACACACACACACCTGTTATAGATTAATGCTTGATACACTGACAAACAAGACTTCATTAATATCATTTAATAAATCATTAATGATCCACTGCCAGTTCTGACGAACTTGTGTAGTTCACCGTAATGAAATGTTTGGTGCTTCCTTATGTGCAAAGAGGTGGAAGAATTTAATAACCCAGCTGGTTGGATAAATGCTTTTTAGAGATAAAAACTGATCTTAAGGCAATATGTCTCCAAAAAAGAAAACATTATTTGGAGAATTCACAAAATATGCAGAAGCAGAAGTCAAATAGAAAAAAATATCGGAATATATTTTAAGGAAATTCTTAGAAATTTTAAGGCCATGTAAACAGAAATGCTATCGCAAATTTTTATATAACAATAAGTGATATTACGAATATGATCTAATTGATCATATTAATGATCAATTAATATGATCATTAATCATAATGATTAATGACTTTTTTGGCCATCACTAAGTCCAACAAATCAAGAACCACACTCAAAATATATCTGAAAAAGGAAAAAAATTGGAATTGGAAGATGGAATTGGTAATGGCTTTTTTTTACTGACTTTAAAAAGCCAGTAATGGATTTAGATCAGTGATTCACTGAGTCACAGCGTCACTCTGGCACTGCTTTAGCAGCACCAGTTCAGCTTTTACTTCCGCATTGCTTTAGCTTTAACTTCAGAAGCGCTTTAGGAATGCTGAAGCAGTACTATAGTTAATTAAAGGAATCAACTCCATAGACAAAAAGTAGTCTGTAAGGATATTATTTGTTCTAGAAAAAAATCAAACGACACAATTGATCACCACTTGGAAATCATTAGAGTATTATATATTGCTATTTTATAACTATTCATAAATTATAAAGGAAATATAGATGTGCAAGTTATGGTGGTGTAAAAGTGGAAAGAGTGAGCAGAATAAAATTTTTGGGTGTTATTTATTGGAAACTCTGCTGCAAACCTCACTTTAAATATGTTCAGAATAAGTTAACAAATAAGTTTTTATTGAAGAAAAAATATTTTATGAATTATAAGGCACCATCTTTTCTCTATGGTTCGCCAATTAACCCATTTAAACCCACTGGTCACAATAGTGATCAAGAAGTTTATTTCACTTTCAAGGACTCCAAAAAGCTTACTGATTAAATTTTGTTAATGTTCAGCAAATATTAAAAGTTTGGATAATGCTGATGCAGTATCACATGTTTAGAGTAAGTTATCACATGAATAGAGCTGTTTATATCTTGGTTGCACCTTGGTGAGAGGAAGACTGCCACAGACCTCCCAAAGAAGAGGCTAGTAATGTATGTTTAATAAACATACAACAAAGATTTTTGGTGCACATCATCTTTAAAGTGTCTAGTTATGATATTCACCTTTGCATTTACAAAAATTGGTTTGGTGTGTGAGCAGGATGTGTAAACAGGTTGACCTAGGTGTGCTTTTTTAAATACGTACCATATTCTTCCAATTCCACATTTTTTTCCTTTTTCAGATATATTTTGAGTGTGGTTCTTGATTTGTTGGACTTAGTGATGGTCAGACAAAGTCCTTACTGATTTTGGTAGTGGTGGCTTAGACTGGAATAATCCATGCCCGATTTTGAATGCATATGATTAGTTCATGGGAAAAGAGGATGATCTCTCCCTTCACCAGTCATGTGGCACTCTGTTAGCATCTACAAAGTTTATGATGAAAGGAAAATTGTCTCTTTGATGTACCCTTTAAAACTAAAGAGGATCCAAATGAGGTTCTGACACAAGATGAAAAACTGCTGGTCCACTAGAAAGACAATATTTTCCTAGTTGAAAAAAAGATGAGAAAGAACTACACAGAGACTGATGTCAAATAGATCAATGAGCACATGAGAGGTGTAGACCTTCATGACCAAAACCCCTCAAGGTACAGAGTCATGATCAGGTCCAAGAAGAGGTGGTGGCCCATCTCAAAATCGCACTTGTAAATAGGGTGACTGTAGCTTAGGAGGTTAGAGTTTATCTTGTAACTAGTGGGTTGCCTGCTGGAACCCCCACTTTGTCTGTGTCAGTCATTGTGGCCTTAATCAAGAGGACAATTCACCCGCCATGCCTGCCGGTGGTAGTCAGAGGACCTGGTGGTGCCAAGGTGCGACTGCCTTGCTTCTGTCAAATTGTGCCAGGGAAGCTGTAACTACAATATAGTAGCTTACTGCTATCAGTGTGTGAATGTGTGTGTGAATGCGTGAATGACTAAATGTGGTGAAAGCACTTTCAGGTCATTTGGACTTGATAAAGGACTATACAACTACAGGCCATTTACCTTTTAGATATTATTTTACAAATGTGTTGTAGGAGCAATGACAGATTTGCTGACCTTCTCATGGGTTGTGAGACAGTCTATCTTATGCAAAGGTTTAGCACAAAGTCAGTAGGTCTTTGGAATAAATCTCAAATGGACACTTCTCTTCAAGATGTGACCATACACTTACTGGTCAGTCAATGCAAGAATCATTTCCAGAGATGTTGCTTTTGCACCACCCATGCTTGGGAGAAATTCAAGGTTTTATTTCACATTGAGTGCTTCAAGAAAGATCATAGAAAGTAAACAGGGATGAAATTACCCAAAATTGGAAGAATACCAAAGTCACCAAATGACTTTGGTATTGTTCTCTTTCTCATACAACTCAGAAGGAGTTGTATGAGAAGGAGCCATACAACTGGCCTTTGATTCCAGGCCTTGGGGTCCAGTATCGCGCAACTTTCAGATGTGTCCTGAAAGTTGACACCCTTGAAAGTGTGAATTAAATGGACGACCTCCTCAGTATGCAGTCCAGTTCTCCAGAGACCTGCTAATCACCTGATTCAGGTGTATTGAAGCAGAGACGATGGGATGGGAAAGACGCCTGACACCGGCCCTGAATCCCTGGAGTTGAAGGCCCCTGGATGAAGTTTATTACTATATGACAGTGATGAAAAACATATTTGAAAAACAAACTATATTGTTATTCAATATAAATGGATTTTGACCAATAAGATAAAAGGCGAGTTTTTTTTCCTTTTCTTTTTTTCCAGAAAAATAGGTACGACTCAAAAAAGGAGCAGGTAGGCTAGAAGTTGCAGCTGCGAGTGTTTTGTATTTGCAATGTGAATAACATATATACATATTTACAACAACAACATTGGGAATATCCAAATGGCCATCGACAAAAAAAAAAAAAAAAAAGAAATAAAAAGACAAATAAAGATAAAAAAAAAGGACAACAAACGACAAAGAACTAAATTAATCAATCGTTCCCAAAGTTCAACAATTCATAATCTCACACCTATTAGTCCATCCACCTCGAATGGGGATTGATTAGGCTCTCGAACAATATAATTATCCAGAGCTTGGTTCAATAAAAGTCCTGGGTAAATAAAAGTCAGATCAAAGTAGGAGCAGAGTCCTTAGTTGATAACAAGAATTCTCCTACCAGCTGGGTAGGAGAAGTAAGCAGCAGTCTTCAATCACCAAAAGGTGAAATCTTTTCTTGGCTCTTGGCCTGATCTTTTAGCTCGCCATCACCTGGCCTGAATAACAAAACAGGACCACTTCCTCAATATATTTATATATATAATCTAAACATTCCTAATATATACACAATTCAATAAATTGTGTATATTTATTGAATTTAGCACTTTGTAATAATAGCACTTTTTATTATAAATCATTCTAACAATCGTGTTTAATCAATTGCAATTTCAATAAATCTATAATTCAATATAAATTACATTCATGAAACACTCAAATATACACCATATAATCAATTAACATGAAATGTAAAATTCTAATGTAAACCAGTGCTCAATAAATACTGAAACTACCCTTTTGTTTATCAAAAGGAATGTACAATCAATTTTTCTTTAGTGGCTACACAACAGCAGTGATTATAAGCCAACGCTAAGTCATGCACGAAAACACTCACCAGTTCCGCAGTTTTATCTCACACTACCGGGTCTTTCATCTCCCTTCATCTCCCTTATGGCTCACAATAATTGGCTCCTGTAGTTCAGCACATTAAGTGAGCATCGTACATATTTACAGAAAATGAATGACCCACGCTTTAACTGACCTGCAGCTCTGCTCCTTCCAATGCGTCCTAACCTTCATGCCTTTCCGCTCCAGCTAATATACCTAGCCGGTAAACTGCGAAGGTACATGTGACCCCACGACTCAGCCGCAATTGGCTAAATAATAATCTCGCGAGAATCGCTAATCATTCTATTACAAACATCGCGAGATCTAAAGGCTAAAAGGCTAGAGAGTAGAAAATCAAAGTAGGAAATAAAGGTTAAAATTACACTCGGGTTACACTTACAGATGTTCAGTAATATAAATGATGGCCTCTACTATAGATGTTATCTTTATGATCTATGTTAATGTAATAACATAACACTACAACTGACTGAAGTTCAATATAATTATACATAAACACTCAAGCACTCAAATTAACCTTGGTTTGGAATATACAGATAGTCAAATTTGTACTTTACAGAGCAAATGTTGCACTACAGTAATAATTGTGGAAAGATGTATTCAAAGAAAGAAACAATGTTCACCTTTTATTATCTTTTCTATTTGGGAAAAGCACTTTTAGCTCATCTTAGTGAAAACATCATATTATTCCAACGGTCACGATTGTGACCAATCATAAAACACAGTTTTTCATATATTTTTCAACATTCTTTTTAATTATTTTCCCCTTCATTAGTTCAAAGCTATAAATGACATTTGATTTTAATATTTTCATGACTGGGAAAAATTTGGGATTAAATGGGTTAATACCTTACCGGAATTGCTGTATTGCAGTGTGTGGTATTTATTCATTCTGGCTTTTTGAAATTCTTAGATCTGCTGATTGATGAATTTAAAACATACAGATTGGGGGGTTGTTCAACATGAGGACTGTGTGTGGTTCAGTCAGTGGCGTAAATTGAAGCAAGGTTCAAGCATGAGACTGTTTAAGAAAAGACTCAAATTGATTTTGTGAAATAGATGTGGATTGTAGAAAGGGAGGTTAACCCTATCATTTAACTGGTGATGTTTTCCAGTCACATTTAATTACCCAGTAATATTTTTACACTTCCTGTCTACTTAACGTCTTAACATCTCTCTCTCTCTCTCTCATATATATATATATATATATATATATATATATATATATATATATATATATATAGTCTTGGTTTATAAACATAGAAAAGTTATGGTGACTATTTTTGCATAGTTTAAGTAGATAGGAGAGAATATTTTTAGCAGTGGGTAGCTAATGTTCAAGTTTAAGTGACATCCAATCATTTGTAAGATAAACAAATGCCCTCAAGTTTGGATGCTACAATGACAAAGACAAAGAAAGTGTTTGTAAAATATAAATTATATATAAAAATGTAATACAATTCTAGAAAAGATACATTTTCTTATGGCTGAATAAGATGTTGCATGTAGCTGCATATCTGTGCAAAGTAATTTTATTTTATTGTATGTTTTAGTGCCGTTGGTAGAGATAGCCACTCAAAGAGATTCTATCTTTTATTTATATATAATAATAGAGTTGTGTTTTCTGATTGCTGTCAGAAACAATGTTGGTTGGTTTGTTTTTCTTGTGAGTGCTGCACAAGAGTTCATGTTGATGGAGTTCTGCTCCCGTCTGCTTCAGAATATTTTGGCTCAGCGTTTCCCAACCCTGGCCATCAAGCCACACTGCCCTGCTCTTATTTTTAATTTTTTTTTTTTAGGTATTTCCTTGCTTCAGTAGACCTGATTTCAACTGATTTTGCTGAACTGCAGTCACCTGAATCAATTTTTAAAGCAGGAAAACATTGAAAATATCCAGGGCAGTGTGCCTTGAGGGCCAGGCTTGGGAAATACTGCTTTTGCTGACTCTATTGTGTGGAATATGAATCCTGAACTGATGGAATAAGTGGCATTGACTGAAATCAGCTGTTGGCTGCAGAGAAAATAAAACCAGTAAAAAAATACAGAAAGAGTCGCACTTAGTTTTCAGGATGCTCCACCAGGGGGCACTATCAGTCTCCCATGGAGTTTTTATGTTATTTGCTCCTTATTGGAGGTTGAAACGATGTGCCTCATGTTTTAAAATAAAGATATTCTTTGTATAGAATATATATTTTAAATAAATTAGAAAATGTTAGAATACAATTTTTTTCTCCTTTATAAACTAGTCTGACTTATTTTTGTGCTTGCCACATTTTCTTACTTAAAAGCATAAAAATGGAAGAAATTCAGAACAGATGAAGGCATTTCAGGAAAAACCCACATAGATTCCATTATTACAAACAGTCTTTTTCCACTGGATTTGATCAGTGATTTTTTTTTAAATGTGTTAATTTATAACCAATTTAGATTTTCTTTCTGCAAGATTAAAAACATATAAATATATATATGTGTGTGTATACGTACATATGTATGAATATATATATA
>CAEGAD010102515.1:0-29671 GCA_903067055.1 Poeciliopsis paucimaculata
TCTTTTGGGGAAAAAGACTTATCCCATTATTTTAGGAAGATGAAGACATGCTAATGCGGAAAGCTGTGAAAACAACCGTTCTTGTGGAAAGAACTTTGTTCTTATTCTTCCCACTTCCAATAAAATCATTTCCCTATCCTTGTGATGTCTTTGTTTGCCTTAAGACTCACGCCTGTCTCCAAACACCAGACAGAAATTCATTTCTTAAGTCCGCACAAGAAAAAAAATACATAAAAAAGTAAGCATTTGTTCCCCTCGCAATTCCTTTGTTTTAAGAAACACGACTTTATTCCATGATGTGGCATCTTATTTATTTATTTATTTACTTTTGTCTTGTCTCTACTTGTCTCTTGTCACAATGCCTCAAAAACTCTTATGGTGAGAAACGTATTTCAGACACATTCTGACAGCTGAAGTATGTCTGTTTAAGACTTTATTTGGATCTGGATCCAGTCTGCCCTGTTTTCCTTTACCTGCGCTGATTTTTCTTTTGGGGAAAAAGACTTATCCCATTATTTTAGGAAGATGAAGACATGCTAATGCGGAAAGCTGTGAAAACAACCGTTTTTTTCTTTTATCTAGATTTCTCCTCCTGTCACACCTGGTCTGGGTTACTAATTACCACACCTGCTCTTCTATTGGTAATTTTTTTCTATCTGTTTACACATTCCCCTGCCTTTCCTCACTATCCCAGTGGGAAATTGGGAGTAGCATAAGTGCTTAGACAGTCTTGCTTTCTGTTTTTGGATATTCTTCTTCAGCAAATAAAAGTTTATTTTGGTCAACATTCTGTCACCTGCCTCCAGCTTCTTCACTGTTGTCATTCTTTGTGTTTTAACTACAGACTGAAAAGAGAAATATATATATCTATACTGTAGAAAAGTAATAATTGCTTAGCTGTACTTTTAAATCAGCGGAAAAGTAAGATTCCAAAATGCAATATTTGGTTTTTAGCAATGTTGCAAAATGTTTTGTCTCTTTTTAAAAAATAATACATTATAATAATACATAACCCTTTGTCTTGGTGACAAAGGGTTATATTCAGAAAAAATAAGCGACAATTAGTTTTGTCTACAACGAAAGTAAGAGCCGTCTTGTTAGCTTGATGTTCCCATCACATGAAGTAGAAAATCCAAAGGATAAAGGGCTAAAAAAAAAAAATTTCTAATTGGTGATGAAAACATAATAATTTTAAGTTAATGAAGTATCAATTAGCTAATGCTGAACGTTCAAGACTTGTTTTGCTAATATAGTTAGCTATCTTCTGGTGCTAGCCTTACACTAACTAAAATAACAATATTAAAACCACACTCATACCAGTTATTTTAAATGCATGTATTATTTATTTTTCTAAATAATAATACCAATATCTGGTTTGGTTTGTACTTGGAGCACTTTTTTTTTTTTTTAATTTCTGAATATGATTTTAATCAGTTACAGTTTTTCCTCCAGTCGCTGGATTTCAAAATACATTCTCAAATTCTGTGTAGCTGAAATTAACACCATGTGTTCTTCAATCTAATTTGTGCATAATGTAATAGTAATCTTCACGGCGGAGACATTTAAAGTCTGTAAACGGAGTAGCCTGGTCCTCAACCTACAGGTCAAGTGGGAACCTTGGAGGACTTGAAACATTCCTAACAGTGGCTCTCCAACCCTGCCCAGCTCTCTCATCTTCACACAATGGCGGGCCTCATGTGTTCAGATCTTTCTCCTAAGCTCTTTAATCAATATCATCAAGAAGAGAGAAAAAACTGTGAGCTAACTCCCCCTTTTCCATTTTCCGATGGGGCCTTTTCTCACTCTTTCACTTTGCACTTCACTGTAGGGCTATTGAGGTCACTGTGAATGGGACCCACTCCACCCAGAGGGAATATTGTCTGACCGCAGAATCTGAGAGACCTCCTCTCTCTCTCCCACTTTCTCTCTTCCTCTCTCTCTTTCACTTACTCTGTCTCTCCCTCTGCCCGCTCCACCACTTCAAAGGAAAATTAAAAAAAAAGTGGCACATGAGCACTATTAATAAATGTATCGCTTCAGCTGCCTTTTTTCGGGTGAGGACCCGTCGCTGCTGGAAAGCCACTGGTCTTTCACAGTATTGCTCGGTTTCCGTGCCCTACTTTTTCAGTCTGAGAAGTTTTGAAAGTTGGGCCGTCTGGCTGAGCACGATATGGCAGCTGCTTTTGAAGGCTTGTTGGTGATTGGTGTTGGCGAGGTTTACAACGCAGTGTGCTGGTCATTTTCCCCTTTCATCATTTTTTTCTTTTTTTGCTTTTGCGGTTTTGGTTGTTCTGTAATTTTAGGGACCTGCTTTTCACTGGAGATTTTGTAGCAGCCATCCATCAATTTCTACTCACACTGGTCACATTTAATGTCTGGTTTGACAACCAGTGATTTGAAGTACTTTCCTGGGCTTTTTTTATAAGCTACTCATGCTGTACGAGAAAAGGCTATGCTACTCACGATTTAAAACAATCAGCTGAAATGGGGTGTCACATAAAGTTTTCTGAAAAATATACTCACTATGCTCTTTACCAGGTAGACCTGCTCAAGTGAGTTTAAATGTGACACAACTTCTCAGTAGCAGTTGTGTGGACCAAAAAATACCTAAACCCAAAGTAGCTCAAAGAAGCTACTATCCTCTGCATATAATTAATGTAGACAGAGGACCGCCTCAGAATGTCCAATCTTGAAGCAGATTGAAATTAGGAACATAACAGCGAACCTACATTTCACACTGGCTCACCAAACTGGACAAACTGTTGACTGGTTCGATGAGTCTTGATTTTAACTTTGACGTCCATATCAAAGGGTCCAGATTAACATCTGTTTTAGACTGGTGGGCCCCTTTGTACTAAACAGCAGCCTACGGGACGTATTGCGTGTATTCCTTTATGACAGCAGTTCTTCCAGCAGGATAAGGCACCATGTCCCAACTCAAACTGTTTTTTTAAGGATGACAACGAGATCCCTGTTATCTACTGGCCTCCACAGCCACTTGATCTCAATTCAAGTGCGCTCCTTTGGGATGTGGCGGAATGGCGGTTTTCTTTTCTCTTTTTTATGGAGGCGCACACGACAGATTTGTGGCAACTGCGCTATCTTGTCAAAATGAGGCAGAAAGTGCAAATTTGTTGAATTTGTACTCAAGGCATTAAGGCAGTTCCAAAGGTAAGAAAGGGTAATTGCAGTGTGTATTGTACAAAGTGACCACTTTGTGTATGAAAACAATTAAATGTAATATTTTGGTATTTTACAACCAGGAGAAATGATTTGGTATGCACATGGTTAAGAAGTGGTTTGTATTTTTGAGAGCAAGATGGAAAAAAGGAATGGACGCTTCGTGGGGACAAAGTCAGGGTACGAATTGATGAAGGGAGGAACTGATCTGGAGCTCACTGCACTAACCACTAAAATCTTCACCTTGCATTCAGGTAAAGTTGTGAATCACATCCGTTTTTCCTTTGCAGCCTGCAGACATCTGCAGGCTCCATCTCTCAGACCGAGATCGACATCCCTTCCGTTTCTTCATGGCAGTCCAGAATATTTCTTTTGATCCAGCCGCCTCCGCTGTGTTGTCTGTAAATAATTTAGCAATCAACACTGAGCGAACAATTTTGAAAAGTGACAGAGAGTGAACGTAAAAATTTAATTCGCCGTAATTTGCAAGAAATTAAAGAACCCAGCCAAACTGACTTCTTTATCTATTATTGATGCGTTCTTACAAGCCAGGCATTACAGAGCTCTGTAGGTCGGAAAAAACTTGTATTAAATAACATGTAGGGGGTGGAGGGTTGGGGTTCTTGGGCTGCAAGCTTTAAGTGGTACGGTTAGTTGATTTGGTAGTGTCTGAGTAAGAGCCTCCACGGGTAGAGTTGCAGACTAAATGCACTGAATGAAAAAGGGACTGGTGGTGTGAGAAGACGATGGGAAGAGATTGACAGGAAGAGATGAGATGAGGTGAGGGGACACGAGGGAAAGGAGTGGGGGTGGGGGGAGCGCGAGCTGACAACGGGTTAACAGGAATCTTTATTTTTAACAACATGTCATCACTAGCCGCCCATCTGCTCATGTGCTGTCATAGTCCCTTGGGAGGATGAATACATTTGTGTGTGTGTGTAATAATGTGCGTGTGTGTGTGTGAAAGGAAGAGATGTGTGCAATCCCATCATAGATCGCAACAGTGATGAGCACCCAAACGAGGAGCAGGGGAGAGGACAAGGTTAGAGAGGTGGGTGGCACACGGGATATCGGGCTCATCTAATATCCAAGGTGAGCTGCTGTGTGTCTGTGACTTATTGAGATTAGTTGGGTCGATCTGCCACTGCCCTTTCTGTGTTTGGTTGGGGGATGGAAGGAGGTGGAGATGGTGGATGAGAGGTAATGAGAGGGAATCTGTTAGCACCAAGGAGGGTGTGTGTGTGTGGGGGGGATATGAGGACACACAAAGAGAGAGATTTGATGGTGGAGCTCCAGGGGTGGCCCCGATAACTCATTTTATTTATTTCTGTCTGGGTTAAAATGAGTCCCTGCAGAAGGTGGGAGTGATGGCGGAGAGACGTTCACGAGTGGAAATATTCTGGGGAAACAGCTGTTTCACTTACAGAGGTCTTTACATAGGCTTGAAAAGTCTGGAGGGGTCTGGACTAATTTTACCATAACTGGTTGGAGAAGTACGTGAGCAGAAATGATGGGAACATTTAAGAACAAAAAGAATTAGCTTTGAAATCTGTCATAATTCTGTCTGAAGGAGGAATTCTTCATTTATCCCTAGAAATTTAAAGAAGCAGAGGCTCTAGATAAAACTGTGATTTATTTATTAATGAACAAGAATTATTTTTATTATTAATCCCACTAAGGACTATTTCTTATTGATATGCTGAATTAAAATTAGCACAAGCAAAGAAACACAAATACACTAACACTAATCCTACTCACTACTAAAAGTAAGAGGAAAAAGGGTTTCGAATAGCAAAATAAAAATTTCAAATATTTTCTACGCTGAAAAGGGAAGAAAGGACTTCCAGCCTACTTTTGTGTGCCAATGTTCAACATTCATTTGAATTTGGGAGAAGACATAAAACAAGAAGGGATTCAGCATTTCTGAGACCTCGAGACAATTTCCCAGCTCAGAATTGCCTGAAGAGGAATCTAAGGAATCTAAAAGTTGCTTAGTGATGCCTAGCACATCCAGGTTTAAAGGAGAACGACACACCTTGAAGAAACTTCCCAAAAAATCTTGACAAAGGTAGCAAAAAGTGCTGTAGTGCAATGCACAAAAAAAGTTATTACATCCAAAATCTGACAAGTCAAGCTGGTTGGGATTTAAATTGATCAGCCAAAAAGAACCTGCAGCTGCATTTCCATTACAAAAGTGTACAAATCGTTCTCGATATTCAATTTGCTCAATTCTACAGTCGATGGAATAACTTTTAAAGGGAAGTTGAGTTTAGTAAGTTCCAGTGTGGTACTGTGATAGAGTGCCACCTGTGCAATGAGTAAATGCACATGTTTAAATGTGTTCTTTTACACCCTGAAATCATTGGTCATGGTCCCTGTTCTTCTCATTAAGCTACCACATCATGATCATCCTGCTTGTGTTTTGCTCCTACACCACTTCAACCCAGGACACTTTTGAATTTGTATTCTAAAACAAATTTGATCTCCCCAGTGGTTCACACTATATTAGAAAAAAAAAAACAACAACAAAAAAAACCTTAAACAATCTGACTAAAAAGAAAACATCTAGAGTTTGATCTTAAAGATAAACAGTTAAAAAAAAACAAAAAAACATTTCTAGTGAGCAGTTCTTAATCATCATTAGCCTTAAGTCTGGGCAGAAGCTGCATCTCACACTGAGTCCAGAAACCTCTCCTCTTTCTGATGTCTCTTTTTCTTCCCCTCATCCTGCAGGCAGGGCATATTCGAAGGCTAATTAGTCCAGGGAAACCAGTCACACTGAGAAGTCCACTGCAGGCCAGACATTTCCTCCAACAGTTCTGCCTCACAGAAATGTACCCCTGAAGCTTTAACAAAGTTGCAACAAGAGTTTTTAGAGCACCGTGTTTTATATTTCATGGCATATTTCTTTCTTCTTTTCGCTCTTGCATTTTGTCTCCCTCTCTCTCAGTTTCCGCCACCTCTCTCTCTTTCCCTCTGTTCTCCCATCTTTCCTTCATTTCTGATCCATTTTTTATGCATTACTCCATTACTAGCACTCCCATTTACAGTGCATTACCTCTTCCCATCTTTCACAAACACATTTTCTCTTTCCCTTTTCTTCACGTCTTTTCTCCCTCAGCTTCTGCGGATGCCCCATGACACTTTTCAGTACTGCTTTGGTCAACCTCCTTTTATTATTCCTTTGCCTTCTTTCCGATCACGTCACTTTGCACTAAGGATTTCTCCTTCTCCTACACATGAAGTCTGGCCCAGCCGTCTTTCCCTCTAATTGGTTATTCAAAGCATGCCGTGTTCATTTGGTTTCAGTATTGCCCATTGTCCCGGATGCTTTACAACACAATTGTAGAAATGTCACCAAAAGTAATTAGCAGTAAACGTAATTGGCAGAGGAGGTCTTGTTAGGGCATTTAGGGCGTCCGTACAATACGACAGCGAATGAAGTTAGTATGATCAATCGCCATGTTACAAGCAGTGAAACAGAGAAGTCCACAGTGTTTGCGGAGAAACATTTTTTTTTAATTATTATTTCATCGGGTTGCTGTACTGATGCAAGTTCAAAAGAGATGCAGGAGTTCTTGTCTGACAGAAGGACACAGCTGGTGAGAGCCCATTTTCATTGCTGTGGACAAGGTACAAAACAAAATCATCAGTGTGGATAGTGAAAAACAAAGAAAAAAAAAATCATCCTTCATTTTGCAAAAGTAGTCTTATTAAAGACTATTAAAGAAAGGCATAATATGTGAAGAAGCCACTGGCAGATATTTGAACAAACTCATACTGCCCTCTTTCAATGGCGGTTCTTGCAAGAATCTTAAAGAAATTGCTCCCCTCCCTTCTTTTAATTAAGTACAACAAAAATAAACACAAACTATAAGCTAATTTTTTAGTAGCACAAGTCCTGAAATGTTTTTGCTTTAATTACAACATTCAAAGTTATGTACTTGAACTGTTAAAGCCACTGTATTCTTTAGGCCATCAGTGACTATTACCTACAGTACAAAAGACTCATCTGATACATTCAATGGTTATTGGAGTTATGGCTTTTACTCTCTTAAAAAAGGATGCTTTTAAAGGCTGCACTTTATCAAATAAAGGAAGGTACTTTAACCAATAAAGTCTAGGAATATCTACTCTTCATTTAGTTTTCACATCTGTTCATGAGAAAAATTAACCAAGTCTTTTTTAGGGTTTGCTGGCTCAAATTTATGTGCTGAATCAGACGTTCAGTGAATGTTCATTATGAAAGATTTCATTGATGAATCATTTACTGAATAAAGGCAGCCTTCACTTTTCAGATCGTCTTTCAGCTTAACCCACTTACAAGAAGAGTTTGCTGAAATTAGATACAGACGACAAATAAGGTAATGGAAATGGTAATGGTAATGTAAAAAAATAATTCAAAAGAGGAAACGGCAAAAAAATCTAATGATCAGCACAAATACTTGTTGAAATATGTTATCTCTAAGTCTCTCTTAATTGAATTATTTATTTATTTATTTTTTTGATAATGATTATCATAAACTTGGAAAACAAAAGTTGCGACTGACACATGAAATGATAAAACCAGGCCTCGGAACGATCCACCAGACAGGCTGTCCACTCTTTCACGGTGACTTTCTTGTTCTTGTCGCGATCACAAGACCTGCAAGCACAGCACAATATGGCGACTTCTTAACGTGGCACATTCGACGAATTCTGGCCATGCGAATACAGATGCTTTAGATTTCAAACACAGGGCTAGAGATTTGCTGCGTGGAGACAGAAAGGGAATGCTTTAAAGAAGCATCACGGCAAAGCAGACTGAGATTGGGAAAACACAGCTGTCATTGTCTTTGAGTTTGCCGCGCGGCATTATCTCTGAAGGGTGCTCCTTCAATTTGTGTTAATCCGTGAGCAGCAGGGGACACAATGGGCAATAAACATTATCATTGCTGGGAATGGCTTGACATTGACACAGACAGCCCCACTGCCACAAAACCTGTCACTGAAGACTGGCAGAGAGAGCTGGCGGTTTGTGTGTGTGTGTGGCGCGGCGGGTGGGTGAATGGACAAGTGGATTGTAGAGAAAAATAGCACTTGGGATGATGGCAGGAGAGATAAAACGAAGGACAGACTGACATAGGAAGGGGATAAACGTGTGAGCTAAAAACGAAACAGACGGTAGGTAAAAAGGAGGGAACGGAGAGAGGAAATGGTAAAGAAAGAGAAAGTTAATGGGGAAATTGTGTGGTCATATGAGATCAGCAGGGAGGATGAGCAAGGAAGCACTGCCCAGCGTGGAGGATGGATGGATGGCGTGCAGAGAGAACAGCATGGTGGGAGGTGCAACTTGATCAGAGTGGGGGGAGAAAAAAAAAAAAACAACACTGCCCTGTGATACATTTCAACCTCGTCGTAATGGCGATTAGCCGCAAGCTAACATATTGCAAGAGACAGAAGGTTTCCACCATGAACCTCTGTGTGACATGAGGTCACGTCAACATGAGCATATGAGCAAAGTTAAACGACGACATGTTGCTTAATAAAAAAATAGATCAAAACTGGAGATATGCTATAATCATCTTAAAAATAAGTCAAATAGTTATACATAGAAAAAGGAATGTGTTTATCTTATGTGTTTGTAAAAGGGTGCAGATGGGACTAACAGGAAGAATGGTGTAGCACAACTCTCTGAAGGCATCTTCTTGTAATATAGCTTCTTCAGATCCCTCCTGCTCAACTTTCCATCTTTGTTCTTGTCCAGTAACGTAAAGCTTTCCTAAAAAAAAAGAGAGAGATGTAGAAATAAGAAGATTATTACGCTTTGCTGCATTTTAATAATGCATTAATATTAATATTGCACTATTAAAGGTCAAGCTCAGTTTATTAAAAGTAATAATTTATAAAGAGTGAGATTAGATTGTGGTGCACCTCAAGGCTCCATTCTCAGCCTTCTGTTGTTTTTTAATTTATATAATGTTTCCTTTTCATGATGATCATATTTAAAAAGAAAAAAAAATCATTGAAATACTGGTGCCCGGAGAAGAAGTAGTGCCTATCTTTCAATCAGATTTTTGATTAAGCCTAACTAAACAGTGATATTTTTTATTCCAAATATCTAGTGATTAGCTTGTCCTCATTCAAACTGCAAGGTATGAAAACAATCAGTGTGTAGTTTTATGTCACCCTTACTAAATCTCCAGTTATTGCTGCCATTAACTCCATTTTCTCTCTTAGGTTTTTCTCTATAGACGACGCACTTGTCCTGGCGTTTCGGTTTTGCTATCGTATGATCTTAGAGATAGTCACTACTGAGCCATTGGTTATGTCATGTTGATGATGGGGCTGCACAGTGGTGCAGTTGGTAGCACTGTTGCCTTGCCACAAGAAGGTTGTGGATTCGATTCCTGGCCCAGTGTCTTTCTGCATGGAGTTTGCATGTTCTCCGTGCGCATGCGTGGATTTTGTCCGGGTACTCTGACTTCCTCCCATAGTCCAAAAACACAACTGTCAGGTAAATTGGTCTCTCTAAATTCTCCCCGGGTGTGAATGTGTCGTCAGTCTGTCTCTGTGTTGCCCTGTGACAGACTAACAACCTGTCCAGGGTGTACCCTGCCTCTTGGCCAAAATGTTTGCTGGAGATAGGCACCAGCACTGTTCATGTGTTTAGATTTCCTATTTCTTTTTTTTTTTTTACAATTAAAACCTGAAAAGTGTAGCGCAAATACATCCATTCCCCTCTGAAGCCCTATCAATAAAAACAGTGCAAAATGCAAAATTTTCTGCCTTGTAAATAGAGTTACTATATCAACCCTAAACCCTAACCCTACTAAGAGATTAAGTTGGATTAACCTTTTAACCCAACTTCTTAAAACATAGAGTTTCAAGAATCTCTGAAAACTCTGTCACGTTTCACTCTCTTCTCAAATATGCACTACTTTGTGTCGGTCTAGCACATAAAATCCTAATAAAATACACTTCGGGTGACTTGACAAAATTTGGAAAAGAGGCACAAATGCTTTCACACTGTATAATTTAAAAGAATTATTAGATGTTATCTCTCTAAGTAAGTTAAACGGCAACCTTCATAATGTCTGAAAAGCTTCTACTCTTTTACATCATGTATCACTTCCCATATACTGAAAATAATGCACAGGTTTTCATTTAATTTATGTGAGACTGTGGAGATCAAGGGTTGCTGGAGAGAGGTTGTTAAGTTATCCCTCTTTCATCTTACTGAATAATTCAGTGGATATTGACCAAACCCCCTGTTTATGCATTGTGTTCCTGAGAGCCCCTATCTCAGTTTGTGGGCAACCAGGCCGCAAGCAACAGAAGAACTCGCCACTTCCAGTTGGTTGTTAGCATCGATCAGTCGCCAGATAAGTGCACAAAGGGCAACAGCATAGTGGTGATGTCTGTTGTAAATAATAATTAAAAAAATGTTTGGAGTAGGGTTACACTGGGAGCAAAAACGATCTCTCAGCATGTGGTTCTTCCAGTGTTAGTTTCTTAAGTAATTCAATTCGCGGCTGATATCGATTTGCATTGTGTCATCGCTGTCTGATATTATCGTAGACGATAAATCAAATTTATTGCTTTACAAAGGTCTCCTGGTTTTCTATGAGTCTACAGCTTTTTGGTCACTTTCAACCACAAAGTTTGACCTTTGCCAGCTGCGTCCTCTCGGCGTGGCTGAGACAGGTTTGTGGCAGAGCCGCAGGTGTGTACGATTCCCTCATTCGCCTCAGGAGAAGAAACCAGTCCAGAAGACGATATGGAAACTGGCCCAGCTCTTCCTTGGTGCATTCATTCTTGAGGACTGATAAAAGGGAATAAGAGAGCTGATTTAGAAAGCTGGAGAGAACTCCGGAAATTCATATTGAATGTTATTTGTGTTTACCCAAACAGGGTCCTGAGTGAGCCACTCCAGCGCGGCGCCTCTTCCTGCAGGCTTCTTTGTGAAGCAAACACTCATTCCCATAGGTCTTTCCCAGAACACTGCACACTGGCGCCCTCTGCCTGATGGAACAAGTCAGCACCCACACAGATCACAAAGTATGCACTTCAAACTTGGTTTACAGAGAGCAGTGAATAATCTCAGGTGAGCGAATAAGAATACATGGTTTTGTAAAACATTTCAAGCTAAAATCTAGAAGATTTGGCAGACATTTGTATTTATTCACCCTTTAGTTTCAAATTTCTAATTTTTAATTCAGTTTATAGAGTTGTCTTCTGACTATATCTGAGCAAAAATAACAAAAGATGCAGCCAAAATTAAGCTTGAACTCAAAACAAACGCTGAACATCACTTTAAATACACCATCAACACAGTGAAACATGGCGGTGGCAGAATCATGCTATGGGGATGCTTTTCAATAGTGATAACAAGAAGAGATGTCAGAGTTCATTGCATGATTCATGGAGTTAAAAACTGTTCAATCTTGGGAGAAAGCCTACAATAACCTGACAAATCAGTGGAGATTCATCTTCCAGGGGGGATGTGACCCTAAATAAAAACCCTAAGCAGCAAAAGAATGGCATAGATCTAAAAGTGTTCAAGAGTTATAAAATAATAGTCAATGACCAACATGTGGCAGGACTTACAAGATTTCATCAAAAACGTGGTGAAAAGGTCTTGTAGACACACTCCCAAAGACTTACAGCTCTAATTGCAGTGAAAAGTAATCCTAGAAAATATTGAATCTGGGTTTAAACACAAATGCATGCCACAACTCACTTTTCTTTATTTTTTGCTTTTTGGAAAAAAATATTTTCAAAACTACAACCTTCATCTTCTATGTCATAGCTTTGCAATACGTTGACACCATAACACAATATGCCATAAAATTCCAAGAAAATACACAACATTTTTGAGTATGTACTGAAAAAAAGTCAACGTTTGTGAATACTTTTGCAAGTATCTTTTCATCAGGGAGCTTGACAAATGCAAAGTCATTGAAATGATTTGCTTGCAAACGGCACCAAATATTTAAAAAGTGTCATGCAGGGTGTTTACCGTGGGCATGACTGTGGACAAACACACTTGGGTGTGAGAATTCCCTTTTCCTGAACTACTTGGCACCAAGATCCAACGGGACTGTGGCATCTGAGCAGCTCACAAAGCTTTTCTGAAATAGTAAACAAGGTAATATATTATTATTTACACACATTTTTTTTATTTTAAATAAGTCAACTATTTTTTTTATAAAATACAAGGCAGTTGAGCTTTGAAAGCTGGGCTCTTGAGGTGATCCCCTCTTGAGCGAAGACTTGAGTAAACTCTGTTGAGACTGTGTTGAAATGAAAAGAGCCGCCACCAGAAAGTCAAGGAAAAAATGAACAACATAGCTGCATTATTTCCATGTCTTTTTATGTGAAATCGTGTTTTTTCTTAACCACAAAACAAACAAAAAAAACACTTTCCTAAACAGTATTTTGTGCTGATAATCTGACTGAAAATGACCCAATGGACTGAACAATTGTAAGTAAGCATAAGCATAAGTATAAAACTTGGAGATATCCTTTAAACTTTTATCATTACACACATTAAGAAAGGTCATTTGTGTAACCCTAACCCTACTTTTCTTCTCTTCTCTGTTTTGTTGCACACACTGTAAATGTTTCAGAACACCAGAAAAATTTGAACACTTCTTCAGTAGATACAAAAAGTAGTTATCAAATGATGATTGTCTTTATTAAAGGAAAAAGTAATCCTGTTTGTCTACATGAGGTTCACTAAATAAATGGCAGTGAACCACAGACTTTAATTGATATGCAGACAATGCCTTGTTTTGCTTAATGACCTTTTAATCATTTTAGCAAGACAATAACCTTGACCACAGGTATTTTTTAATGTCTGCTTGTAATTTTTTTCTTTTTAAGTATTTCACTTTTTTGTTGTCCTCTGTAAGGGATGAGTAAAGTGGTTATTTTTTTCTGATTCTACATGTTTATTACATGAATAGCAGAGAAAATATGCTTGCTTATTCATACCCTTAGATGACCTTTTCATCACCTTTTTCAGACACATATGGCTTTCTTTTGCTGTTGGATCTTACCAGGGTCCACTCTACCAATGTATGGTGTCAGCCTCTCTTCAGCTTCTCTCTGTTTGCGCAGAGCTCTGCCCCCCTGCACCAAAATGACACGCATATTCTGAAAGTTATCTGCTGTGCTCAACAGAGAAAGCTAAAGGATCATGGGTGTTCATTTTATTTCCGAGGCGTCTGTGAATTACCATTTTAGTCCAAAATTATAATCTAAGTCACTTACGGGTTTGCAAACATCTAAAAGAAAAATATGCAAAACAACAGTGAAAATAATATTCTGTCTCCATGAGATGAATTTCAAGACTCTTTGTAGTCGACGCCAGCTCCACATCTGCCCCCCAAAAGTTTCCCAGATCACATGCAGGTGGTCAAGTGCTTGAGCCAGACTCCCATAACTCGTATTTTTATTTAAAAAACTTATAACCAGGCAATCTGATAGCTGCAGCAACAAATAGATGACCTGAAGAATATTCTACCTGTAATTGTGTCTGGAATCAAAGGTATGCAGACAAAAGCAACATAGCATTTATTTTTAACTATCATGTGTAGCAAAGTGACTGTTTCCAAATTGTATGAGAAAATCAGTCTTTTGGTGGATAACCATATTTAGAAAAACGTACCATGGCTGCATATGGGTAAATAAGGAGAAAGAAGGCAAGTATTGCGTTCAGCTTCATGACTGAGACATCCACTGCAATAAAAAGTGACAAATAAGGAAGTTTGGTTAGGTTAACGGGTGATGTTTTCTCTTTTCTTCTTCTATGGTTTATTTACTGTTAATTCAATCTGATAACACAGAAGGAAACGAAGACACACTGAGGATCCAGAAGACCACAAAAAGTAATTTTAAGGAGGAAGGAGAGCATTGCGACACACTTGGCTTTTAGTTCTGGAAGTTTATTTTAATAGTTAAACAGTTGAATTTCTTTCTTATTATACTACTTTGATAATAGAGAAATAGAAAAACTTACCAGGAATCCCTGTTCCACCTTTCCTTTGCTATTCTTCTTCTTCACCTTGTCTCCAGATATTTCTCTTCTCTCTGTGTCTCTCCTCCTCCTTTCAGGCTGTGTTGAAACTTTTGTCTTTCTTCTGTTTGAGCCATCAACATATAGAAATTTTCACATCTTAGCTCTATATACTTTTTTTTCTGCTTTGACATGTGTTTGCTCTCTTTCCGGAGAGTGAGGCGAACGTTTTTGTGAGAGGTAGATGGCATTCATTGCAATTGGGACTGGTCCACAGTGTGATTTATGAACACACTTCTTTTTGCTCTATTCTTTTTCTTTCTCTCTCTCTCTCTTTTTTTTTTTTTTTTTTTTTTTTCATTTAAACCTTTAATATATCCCAGACTGTCAGAAGCATGAAACATGGCCCTAAAAGGAAGGAATGTGAGCAGGATACTGAAAACTGAGCTGTGACTGGCAAAAACTACAACACTGCCCTCTAATGGTTTTATTTATGAATGACAGCTTAACGATAAGCAGGGGAAATCTAAACTACTGACATTCTGGCTTTTGGACACATATTGCTCTTGCAATATTTTATAAAATATTTTGGAAACATAGTAAACTTGACGTGTGCACAGAAAGCTCTGAATATTCAATTAGAGACAAAACACAAGACGTTTTTTACGTCAACAATATTATGATTTCCGATAAAATAAAATAAATGACACATTTAGTGTCATATCCCTAAATGTTTTTCTTTTCCTTTGTTTTTAAATAAAGTTAGTCAGTCCTATTATTTTAAACTGAAACTAAATAAAAT
Source organism: Poeciliopsis paucimaculata (assembly GCA_903067055.1). Taxonomy (NCBI): domain Eukaryota; kingdom Metazoa; phylum Chordata; class Actinopteri; order Cyprinodontiformes; family Poeciliidae; genus Poeciliopsis; species Poeciliopsis paucimaculata. The sequence goes on from CAEGAD010102515.1 coordinate 14,985, forward strand.
AGATTTGATTAAATAAATACAGAAATAAATATTAATTCGAAGACAACATTTTTATACGTTTTTGTTTGCTGCGAAACAAAATAAAAGATAATCTGACAAAATCAAATCCCTGCTGTGCCGTTTACTTCGGAATAAAAATAAAAATCGTACAAATTATCTATGAATAAATCAGTACAGAAGTTCAATTAAATGCTTGTTTAATAAAAAATAAAAAAAAATACATTTTTTATAAATTAGAACGAAATCAATCGTGAGGTTGATTTTGCAGCAACAATGTTAAAGACATTTTACTAAAACAAAACAAATCAAGATAAAATGTATGTCCAAAGCATGATACGTTTGCTGTCACGTTAGGAATGTGGTATTTATTTGGACGTAAAAGCCTTTCATGAAAAAACCCCCTAAAAACAAACAAACAAACAAACAAACAATAAATAAATGAAATCAAAAACTGTGACGTCACAGTCCCATTAGCCGCCGTCAGCTGTCAGATTAGCGTGCCCAGGCTGACAGCTCCAAGCTCCGCCCAGCAGAGCGAAGAGGAGGGCGGATGTCGGAATGAGAAACTGCCGCTGCCGCTCGGGGGAGCCCGGTGCTGCTGTACAGCGCTTGCTGAAATAACAAAAAGCGCCGTGTTGTTTCGTCTGAGTTTACAATCTTGTTTTTACCACCAACTTCTTCTCCTCCTTCGCTCTACTTACCGCCTCTGTAAGTCCACTTAGCGGCTGGCAGCCAGAGGACCGTGAACATGTAGCCTCGTCGTGTTTTTTGAAAAATAATTTGAGGGGGATATTTGATTAAAAACGCAAACTGCTTCACAAGAGTTGGCGTTATAATAGCCAGACTTGCTTTACCACTTCAATGTGGTTGGGTTGATCTGATAGTGATTGTTTGAACTTCTGCAGGCGAGTAACTTCATCACTGCATCCCGGCACGTTTTAAGTGAAGTCAGAGATTAACTTCCGCTGCAGATTTTCATTTTTTTATTCTTATTTTACCTCATGCTTTTTACAAGGACTGCTTACTCACAGTTAGATGGGGAGCCATGCTGGAGGGATAATTAAGGTAAGTCTCCAAACACACTGTAAATCTGATCTGTATTAAAGAAATATGTTTTGGTCATGATAGCTCGATACACAATTTATCAGCGTTCATCCTCCTCGTTGTCCAATGAGGCTGATGGGTTTTTTTGCATCGTCACCCACCCTACAGTCATAGCATTAAGTCATTCTTCCATGAATGAGGTCGACAAAGCCTTTAGAAGCGTGAGAAATAATTGATGTGTCTGCAAATCTCAAATGGGAGGAATGTTAAAAGCTCAGTCTGTTTCAAGGAAACTTTTATTCAGAGCAGCTGTATTTGTATACTGACCTAAATTACACACCGTTAGATTCTACTAAGTTTACTAGTTTAATGACAGTTTTTATTGTGTGATATCAGAGTAAATGGGGCGAATGCACCTGCTCAGATTAATATTTGTCCAAAAATCTAAAATTATGCTCCACCCTGTGTTAGCCCTTGATTTTTCAGGGCTTGGTAAATGCTGCCTGGGCATATGTCACAGGATTCAAGGGCGATGGATGATGACTCACGCAGTCATAAAGTTTCAGCAGACAGACGTTAAATTTTAGCCAGGGTTTTTAATACCACATGATCATATTTTTACACCACAGCTGAAGTTGTTGTCAGTCAAGCCTGTGCCATATAGCGTCTGAGCGTGCATGTGCGCTCCATTTAAAGCGGCAACATGTACAGACCAGACAGTGCAAAGCGCCACAGGCTTTCGGTACAGTGTAACTAAGTGAGATGGGCACCTGTGGTTTCTCCCAGATTAGGGCAGCTGCACATGCTCCTACATGCAAACCCATGTGTGTTTTCCACAGGCACCTGTTGGCAAAACCCACCTAAGGCTGAGCGTGTGTTTACAGGCTAATTGCATCTGCAGCAGCTGACCATCCACAATGCCTTAAAAAGACCACCCAAATTCAGAATGCGTGCCTAACTTTTCTTTTCTGTGTGTTTCACGCACTGTTGCCCCCTCACAGTACTCATGTCTGCTATGTGACCACGTGTGAAATCACATACATCTCATTACTCTGTGCATTGCAGTCATTCCAAGACAGCATGGTGCCCAGGAGGGGCTCCCCTCAGGCTGATAGGAGGTTTAAATGTGCTTTCATCATAGTCAGAGGGGCCTTTTCACAGCAGGGAGATGTGTGAAGTCATTTGTTTTGACAGTGCCAGAAGTTCAACAGAGGCTTAGACTCACCACATAGCAAGGTTGAGGTCAAGCAGCATCCCAGACAATTGGCTACATGCAAACATCCATTGTTAAAAATGTATTTTTACTTGCTCCATGCAAATTCATGGCTCTCTAATCTTAATTAATGATATGCATGATCTTGACAAATGGGACATTTGATGGCATAGAGGACATCCCTCTATTCATGTTCGGTCATTTTGTTACCTTTCTTCTGCTGCCACATTGTCGACTTGAGCTACTTGACTTTGACTTTTCTTTTATCCTCCTTGGCCTCCCCAGCCACTGCATGTGGCCCATCATTAGAGCTATACTTAGCCATGCTTATCAGCGATGTCTTTCACTCGGTAAGCCCACAGATGTTTAAAGCCTTGGAATAGCTCCCTACACTCAGAGTGAAACACAGACACAAGGTCTGAAACTGACAGACATTTGAAACAAGTGCATTCTGCAAAGATTAGGAAATTCCCTTCTATTAATAAGAATAATAATAATAAAAAAATTCCATGTAACAGATGGCCAATATTTTATACTGAAACTGTTGCTTGACAAAGTGAAGCGAGGGTTTAGATTTTATATTTACAGTCATCTGTGACGAGTAAGTTTTCTTTAGTTAACACATGGTTTTAGAAACAAACATGTTCTGTAGGTTAAGTCAATGTGAATGTGTGTCATTCTGTTACATACTTATGAGCTTTATTATTATGTCCAACATTGCCTCATCTTGCTTTTCTCTTAGAATCAAGCATGATAAGCTCTCTTTCGTTTCTTTAAGCTGGAGGGGAACCCTTAGAGGTTTATATCGTTAAGTCTTATTGTATAATCCTTGAAAGCTTTGCGTCATGTGATACGGACTTTATATCTATTGGGTCACAACACCTGAACAAGAACAAAAGACTGTGGGTTCTGTTATGAGAGAAAGATTGCTGAAAGACTGTTTGGCTTGTTTATCTGAACCCTGCTGAGTCAATTCAAAGTCATAGGGGATTTGCTTTAACGTGAAGCATCAGACGGAAATATCAGTGTTATAATCTGATATGTTATTGAGTGATTCTAGTTCCTGCCATAAACTACGACGCTCTTATTTTACTAAATATTTTAGCGCTGAGAATGTATGTCTTTATTCCTACTAGTATTTGTAGAGTGCATGTGTTGATCATAATATATTCGAACAAGTTATGACTGTGCTGCCATAGTTTTGAAGGTATCGCTTGGCTGTGATTTTAAAGCACACAATGTGCAGCGACATTTGATAACATTCCTGTTGTCAAGGGCAAAAACTAAGTTCCTCCCAAATCTTTTCAGCCACGAGCACCTGTGCCATTTTGATATTCAAATAATGTGTTTGCATGTAAAATGAATTACAACTTCAACTTCCAGTGGTGCCTAATGGATTTTAAGATTCTGTTTTAATTGTACGTTAAACAACAAATAGAAGGTATAACAAAAATGCTACACTTTTTGATACCATCCATTCCCCTTTAATAATCTCTGACATAGTAGTTTTGATGATAAAATAACTAAATAAAAACGTATTAGTAGGATGGGTCTTGATATCACGCTCGCTCTCCTTCAGCCAGAAACATCCAAAGACAAATAGTTGCAGCTGTGAAACGTGTTTGGTGTAAAATGTCATCCGTAGATTTAGTGGAAAACAAGGAGCCACAGGAAAATGGAACCAAAAGGAAGTTGGCCTAATTGTATTGTATTCTACTTACTCACACAGGACATGTCTGCTATGGATCTCACACAAAGTACTACTCAGACTGTTATTAGTTTTATTGACTTTGCTAAATCTGGTTTTATTTGAAACACTGCGTCTTGTAAATATGGGAAAGAGGATAAGTTGAATAATAATAATAATAAAAGAAAAAAAAAACCCACAACAAGCAAGAGAACGGTCATTTTTTTCCTGTGGCACATGAAGGAGAATATTCCTTTGACAGATTCTGGTATTTTGCATCCTATTAAGATATGAAATGAAGTACTTTTAAAACATTGGAGTTATGAGTTATAAAACAAAAGCCTACAAAATGTTTCACATAGTGACTACACAACTGCAAAAGCAGATTGTCATTAAAAGTGCTATGAAAAATTACTACTGCCTCATTTCTTCTGGTTTTGAACCTTTAGGATTAAGAATTTTTGATGTAAAACCAAGGTCCACCTTAAAAAATATGAATATTATCTAAAAGTTTGATATTTTTTACCAATCATCTCAGAAACTCATATGCTGTATTATGCGTGACATATTCCAATCCTTTCCTTTTTGCAATTTTGATGGTTATGGCTAGCAGATAACAAAAACGCCAAATGAAGTGTCTCAGAAAAATAGAATGCTGTGATAATTATTGGAAACTCATTATGTGACACCCTAATCAGCTAAGACGTGTGGTGCGAAAAGATGAGATAAGATAAAGATAAGAAAGCACATCATGTCTAAATTCAGAATGGAATTGGTAAATCACTCTATGTACATATGAGAGCATAGATTTAAATGGTTAGGACAAAGGAAAAGAAGCATATTAAGTACATGAAACTGTTCCTGAGAACCATACACAATTTCTGAACATAAAGCTGCTCTCAGTCTCGGGCTTCAGACAAAAAGCTCTACATTAAGCTCCATTTAAAAAAAACAAAAAACTGTTAAATTACAGAGAAGAATCCTTGATCGTTTAAATCACATCTTTTTCATTTTTTCATTTCTGAGTCCCGCACATACCATGAAGATCTTGATGTTTTACCGCTGAATGGCCAGGTCACACTGGACGTCGGCTGCACGGTAGGGTGTCTGTCTCTTTCACACCTAAACGCGAGGAGCTGAACTAATGGTGACATTGGGAGTCTCATGATGATGGCATTGGGGGACACTTGACAGCTGAGCTGCTAATTAGATTTGCAGAAGATCTGCCAAGACTTTCAGTTCTCATCATCACACCTTGGGAAGAGCTCAGGGGAGGACTTTTAAGGGGTGAGTCAGGGCCCATTATGAAAACTTCGGAACTGCAGTGTGACTCATACGACCTATGACCAGGTATAGCTGGAGCTTGACATTTTAAGGCAAAAATCATACCACGTATACAAAAAAATAACTTTGCAGTAACACTGTAGTTATGCAGATTCAAAACAGCTGATCTCGACTGAGTCATTTAGCTAAAGCATTAAATCAAATTCTCAAGTAGAATCTGTCACTTTAAATCCTTTTTTTTTTTACCTTTATTTTGTGACGGATATAGAAAGTGCTGCTTCAGACTCCTTGCTGTGATTTATGAAGGTAACTAACATCGCAGACACAACTGAAGACCTTGAAAAGCTGGCACCACTCAAACGACTTCACTGCCTTGGCAGAAAATAGTTGACTGAGCGAAACCACTAAGCTGTCAACCATGAAATGATGAGGGGGGAAATTTAATTTACTCTGAATCTCTGTAAGAAGCACAATAAATAGTCTTTTTTTTTTTAATGCTCAGTTGAGTGCTCGACAGGATCCGTCTCCTTTATTATCCCCTTTAGCGGTCTCATGATGTCACAAAAAATGCTGTGAATGTTTCCATTTGCTTGGGGTGATACACTTCTTCTCGGCTTTCTTAAATTTCAGTCTGCAAATAATCAGTTTCGCGTTCTGAATTATTCTGATGAATATTTACTCCGAGACGTTTCCATCTTGTTGCATGCCAGGTAGGGCTTCTCAAAGACACCCTCATCAAATATTAATGCGCTCATGAAAGCTTGGCGCTCTCCGCCCACTCGCTCACCCCTCCGTCACGAGCTTCACAGCTGACGTTACGTTTGTACACATGTGAGGATTGAGGCTGGCAGCAGACAGCTTAGTATCTGAAGTCTCTTCCTTTTTCCTGTGCTCTACTTTTTCAGCTCGGTGCAACATTAGTTTCCAGTTTAGAGGCAGAGTGATTAGCTTCCTGTTTAATTTTGTCACAAAATGATTGGACAGGTCATCAGAAGTCCACTGACTCAAGGTAATATCGTCAAACTACAATTTCTGGGATATGTTTGGGGTATTTAGAAAAGTGAAATGGTGTTTTATTTTATTTTTTTTGTTCTTTCTCATGGTGTTGTTTTACTCTTTGCACAGCTCCATGATAATGGAACCCTGTAATGTATCCCTGACGGAGCAAGTTGCCACACCTTAGCACTTTCTCTCCTCCTCTCTGTTCATTGTGTCCACTGTGGGCGCTCTGTCATTTGATCTACCACTCTCTGAATACAACATTACTGAAGCATTTATGCTGTCTCGTTGGGTTTGCATCAGGGCGGCTCCATTCAACTCTGCTTTACTTAGTGCACATTTGTCTAGCATCTTCCCTGTCTCATTCTATTAGCCTGCTCTAATGGCACCCTGATAATCTCCTCCAGGAGAGAGCAATGCCTCACCACTGCCCTACCCAGACTGGCCTAGTTTTTGCCTTCCTGCCTCATTTGGCCTCCTGACAACATGAAGTTGAATTTCAGTTTGGTTTGGTTTTGATATAAAGTCATTTATGTTGTGTTATATTTCCTATAAATTGTCCTCAGTGTCAGATTAGAATCTTTGGAATAAAAAGGCACTTGATTTCCCTGTTTTTTTTCTTTAAGGTCCCTCTATTGCGACTTGTTAACACATTTGGGACATTACTTTTTGGAGAAACTAAATTGACAGTCATACACGTTCTTAATGCATACAGGTTTTAACCTTTGGTCTTTTCTGTTGTTCTCCACTTATCTTTGTATTTTACTCACCCATCACACTATTTTCTGTTATCGTAACTCCTGAGGGGATGAAATCACTCACCTATTCTAATTTAATTTTATGGGTTATTCATTTTCAACCCTTGTTTATAGTGTTTTAGGAAGTAATTCTGTGAGTGTGACTGTAAGCTGCAAACTCCTTTACACAGGAAATGACCACTTCAAAGCTGCCAAAATGGGGGAAAAAAAAATCTCACTGTTCAGGCTTTCAGTGAGATTAAGGAATTGTTCAGATTTCTTTTCTTAAGCGCTAATCTGTATAGATTTTTGCTGCTTTCGATAACTTCGTTTGAACTGTAGCTCAAATTAAAACTTATTTCAGTTTCACTGTCCATTTAACTACAATTAAAATTGGCTCATTTTTTTGACGGGAAACATCTTATATTCTAAATACTGGTCTTTTCAGGAAAGCGGAGGACATTTACTTAATGCTTTCACTAACTTATATTTGCTGGAGCAAAACAATCAAATGTTTGATTGTGCTTTTCTGTTTTCTTTTGCATCTGTGGGTACTGTATTGCTCCTAAGCAACGGCCTAAACTCAAATGTATTTTAGATAACTTACTCTTGTCTGAATTATGAAATTTGAAATAATAATAATAAAAAAGATTACGCCCCTGATGGAAAAGTATTTGTGCCTTAGCAGTTATCTGTTGTTTTATCCTCTTTGTCACCCAATGTTTGTCTGCAAAACATTGGGTGACAATATGAGTACAGTGACAATATGAGTGTCACCCAATGACAAATACACTGACAAATACTATTTTGTGTTTGTCTCTGAGTGACAAATACTATTTTGTATTTGTCTCTGAGTGACAAATACAAAATGATGTTCAAATTGTGAAGCAGTGAAACATCCCCTGATAATTGCTGCACCCCCACTATGTTTAACTGCCATTGCTCAGTGACTCCCTGTAGTTTGCTGGAGTCATAGAGGCTTGGAAGTGGTTTATTAACTCTTTCCACACTGATGGATGTCAGAGGCTTTGTTTTTCATTTGTTCTCATTTTGTCGTTTTTAGCTGACAGCATGCTGTGTTGCTTTTCATGGTGTTTTAACGGACTTTGGGTTGTTCAACAGGTTCTGCATAAGTGATTCCTTGATTCTGTAGGTCTGGCAATAATCAGGCCTGTGTCTTGCCACTGAAATTGTTTTAAAAAAAAAAAAAAAAAAAAAAAAAAAAAAGTGGTTAATTACAGCTTAATGACTTAACAGGAAAAGGGATAATTCCTTTTTTTAATAGGCCAGGCTGTTTTGAATTGCTTTTTCCCCTTAATAGATAATTCTCAAACTCCTCTTTGCATTTCCTCAGATTATCTTTGCCTGGCAGTAAAATGTGTTTGTTAATCTGAAACATTAAAGTTTCTGATCAAAAGCAAAAACTGAATATCTGTGAGGAGGAAATACTTTTTTGCATCACTTCAAGTTTAGTTAAAATTCTTCAGCTTTTCTAAGTTTGACCTTATGCAGTAATTTTAAGGCGTGCTTCTACTGGCCATATATTGATTGCGATGTTCTTCTAATTTGTGACCGACTGCTTACAGAAAAATTCAATTGATTGAGTCACTGCATTTATGGTCAATAAACAATATGTTTTAAAAGTAAGATGTTAATTGGTTTTTGCTGTGAAATACTTATAATTCTGTTCTATCCGTTATTACCCCAACAATGTAGAAATCTTCATTTGGATTTCGATTAATGGACACTAAAATAAATATACACACGGTTTTATCAACACTGAGATTCACACAACAACCAGCTTGATGATTTTAACCATAGCATTTGATTGTTCTGCAGCGTGCTGCTTGTTCTTTTAATGAAGATAAAATGGCAACATCTGCACACATCTGACAAGTAAGATGTGGACACGCACCAGAAAATTCATTAATATAATTTTTTTTTTCAGTTTGAATAACAATAAAAAAAAATACAAGAAAGATGTTTGTGTACATACCGCTCATCTGAAACGTCACAGGGAGCTAGCAGCCGCATGTAGAGATGAATTGACTATCTGGAGGGAGAAACAGCAAGAATAGGGATTTGCTGTGCCTTGTGAAGCACCTTCACTCTTGCGTAGCTCCAATGACCCAATAAATCATGACCCTCAGGCCTTTGCATCCCATCTGCATCCATCCTGAGTGTCCACGGCTTGCGAGAATGTGCAGATCAATTGTGAAAGCACTCCCTAAAGGGAAGTATGTCACTATGCTGTTGCAGGTCTGAGTTTCTGGCTTTTCTACCTGTTTTGCCGGGTATCTTGGATGCCAGCTGTCTGTTGAGTAGAAAAATGTAATGAGGCCAAAATTCTTTCTGTCAGACAAAAATAAAGCTGCTTTCCTGGTGTCCCTGGGAGTAAGAAGAGATGTCATCTCACCTTACGGTTCATTTCACAAACTGTGCTTGCTGCTGAGTTGCTGAGCTTCAGGTCTTACAGGAGACCTCTCTGAGGGAAAAGACTGTCCAGAGTCTTGTCTCTCTGCTTTTCACTAACACTCCACTTTAAAATATCTTTTTGTCCATACCTTCTGTTTTTTTCTCTTTTCACTGAGTTGATGGTGCATCAACTCAGTTTTCTAGTTTACTTTGAATGAGAAGCTCTGTTAAAAGAATATAAGAAATGCAAGTTTTGTGTTGTCATTGATCTTACCCACATCACTGGCAAATTCTTTAAGGATGTTATTTTCCACTTATATGGTTTTCTGCATGGGATTGCATTTTTTTAAAAACTTTTTCCTGATATGAAAGGGAACTGTGTCTCCTGAAGTTTTTTTTCCTACCATCCTTGCATCAGTTCCAGATCGTCTATATGAACCACCATCTACACAACTGAGGTGCAAAATAAACTCACCCAGATTTTAGTTGTAACGTGCTTTACTTTTGAAATGTATTACATTTCAAAAGTAATACACTGCCACAACAGTCTTTGCTGTTGTGGCAGTGCGTAAACATGGGTGTTATGCAGGCAAAGTAGTAGGTTTTAGCAAACCTCTTGGATGTTCTCATTCAGGGGGAGGGGCAGAAGGGCAGAGAGCTTTGCTGAGTGTATGAGGGTTAGACAGATGGGCTGTTCTGTTTACTCCTTTATATTTCATTCAGTTATGATCTTGTTTATTTGGGCACTGATGAGATATTTGTATCACTTTTGGAATAGGGCATATCTTATCAAAGCACATAAAAGTAAGGGAATAAGGGGGAAGTTATAACTTAGGAGTAGTCTGAAACAGTTTGGAGTTGTTTTTGTTCAGAACCTTTGGATACTGATAGAAGTCAACTTGCTTTGCTAAAATTCAGTTTTATAAACAATATTGTTAATAGTCTGTATTTGGAAATTTGAAGAGTATTGTTTTTTTACATTTTTATGGTATATTAACTTAAAATAAAAATACTACAGTTTCAAAGTGTTGAAATATTTACATAAATCTTTGAAGTTGCTTTAATTTTATAGCAGGAACACAGCAATCACTCCCATATTTTCTAAAACATATCAATTTGTTTGCTTTGATGGACACTTGAGCAAAAATATAGAATGAACACCTGCTGAAAATAGCAGTGACTGGAAGTGGTTATTGCACAGAATAATATTCTGGAATGCACATAGTCTAGACGACTGCTTTTCTGTTCTAGGTCAGTGATTATCACTTAAGTAAAACTACACTCTGACTCAGAACGAAGCTGCTGTATGAATATTTGAAAAAGGTTAAAGTATGAACTATAAGCACTAAATAAAAGCACTGGCACTATAATATTTATTTCAGTATTTCTAATATTTTTGTGGGTGGAAATAGCGATGACCCTGATAAATGAGTGTTTACCACAGAAATGTGTGCAACAGTGCTCTGCCACTCTGGATCTGAATGAAACTTGAAAGGTTCTGGGGCCCCTGATAGTTGTGAAAGCCCCCAATCTTCCCAATAAACCCAGACCTAGTCACTAACCTCTCCTCAGGGGCAAAGAGGCTTTAGTAACCCAGTCTATCCATGTTGACCTGATTTGGTTTGTGTAAGTGTGTGTTTTTGTGTTTATACCCCGTGAGTGTGTGCATGAAACAGATTAGGATGGTGGGTGAGTGGGTCTCTTTGACTGCCAACATGTGTGTGTCTCAGTGAAGATGTAGGACACTGGGAGTTGTTTTTTCAATTTTTTTTCCAGAGTAAGAGACCCACAATGCTCTGCACATCCATCACCCATCCCCCATTGTTTTAAAGATCTGATTGAGTCATTTCTTTAACCACTTAAGTTTTTTCCAAGAGATTTACTCTGAAAGGATTAACTGCTTACCTCTCTGTGGACATCCACCACCAATGGGTTATTTTTCTGGTGTAGGCAAACAGCTCTTAGTGCATAATTTACAGTCACTACTTTGGCCAGTCATGCAGATGGTTTGCTTTCTGCTAACCAAAGCAGCCATCTGGAGATGAGCAACTTTTTAATTCACAATATTCCAGGACTGGCCAGATGGATGGAACATGCAGGTGCACAGTGAACACATGTACACTTGTCACATGGTTGATTGGAAATGAACGAGTCTAAATGAGTTTGAGGGAACAGCCTTGTGTTCTCCCTTCATTGGCTTCACATAATGCAGATCCTCCATTTGCTATTCACAGCATCCTGGCCATCATCCCAGCATCCCCTTGTCTCTCAGGGACGCTGTATCTGTTTCCCCCAATTTGTTACTTAGCCAGGTCTTATAGCTGCAAATGTGCCAAAGCCTAGGCACAACTACAGGTTGTGTCATTCTAAAATAATAATATTCATAATACTAATACTAATAATTATCATAATGAAAAGGAAAAGTAATTCATTTCTTGTCTGTTCCTGCATTAACTGGAGTACCAAGTCATTTGTCAACTCGGCAGTAATCAGATGAGACACGTTTTTTTCGTCCATCTGCTTTGAATACTGTTGATTTGTATTCATAATGCTGTTTATGGTGTCATTAGATTTACTTATTAGTTATTAGGAGACAACAGAAAAGTAAAAGATTAATGGTATGTTTTTTTTCATGTTTTTTTTTGTTAAAGATAATGAAATGAAAACAGATCAATAAATCTTAAATTTAAAAAAAGAATCTGCTCATATATTTGAAATGTTATTTTCTTCACCAATTATGATATTGCAATGCATATTTTGTTATTTATAAGTTCATTGCTTTTTGGGCTGTAATGTTCTCTCCATTATAAAAATAGCTAAAAATGTGACCAGCAGCAACAGCGAAACATTGATTCTGATGATGAAATGCCCTCAGCATCTGGCCCTCAATATCTGATTGGACAAACAACAGAGAGTTTCTATACTGATACTGGTGTTGTATTGAAAGGGTCTGATTTCTTCTAGAAGAAAAAGAACAAGAAACTATGAAACTGCTTATCAGTATGCTGTGTCACTCTCAAGTTTTTTTTTATGCTCTCTTCACAGGTATGCATATTCATGAATCCTTAAGTGTCTTCTTCAAAATCTAATGGAAGAAAAAGCATTAACTGGGCCTGCCATGGTGTCCAGATTGCCAAAGTTTGGTGGGCGCCCCACACCTGGTGGGAATAGTCCTGTGTGCAATGGTTCCACACAGTCACCTACATCTATGCATGATGGCAAGACTAATTCACATGGATCACGCTCAAATGGTCTGATCCGGCCTGCTCCACCATACCTGAAATGGAATAAAGGCGATGGTATGAACTCTTCTAGCCCCAGCACACTTATGATTCCATGGGATGGAAATGAAGAGAAGCCTCAATACCATGTGCCCTCATTACCTGAGGTGAAAAGTAGCTCTCAATCAACACCTAAGATGCGTAGGTCAGGTGCTTTGATGGTGGCTACCTCCAGCCCAAAGTCTGTTCCCAAGCAACTGACAAAGATGAACCCCAAAGTGACAAAAGTCGGTCAAAACCAACTGAATGGGCTTTCTAAAGTAACCTATTTTACTTCTGGCATTCCTGCTCGAGCTGGGTCGGAGTCACGCCTTGTGCGGCCAATGCTAGGCACCAGCTCTCCGAGAAGCAATTCTCAGGATAGCTTATCACAATCCAGAGAGAACCGAAAGATCTTGACGTTGGACCACATGGTGCGTTCAAACAGCTTCACTCACTTCAAACAGATTCCCTCCCCCAACTGTGAGCCGATGACACGGTCCTTCTCCTTTAATCGTGCTGTGGAGTTAGCCAAACCCCTGGCCAACACCCAGCTTCGGCCTCCTCGCAGTAGTTTCCTCAAGCCACCACGGGTCAGCAATGGAAGATTGTGTTTAGGACTAAGCAGTAACCTTGGAGATTCAGGTTTTCAGTACAGCAAAAGCCTTCCAACTGACTCCTCGTTGCCCAACCCATCTTACCCTGCCATGCCTACCACTCCACAAGGTTTGAGGAAACCTCAGCTTCCTAATTCTGTTCTGACAAAGTCACTGACAAACAGTGTGGGATCTTTAGGTTACAGATCGGGCTCAACCGCACAGGGTAAACAACAGACATCTCTGTTTCCAAATCAGTCCAAAGAGTGTGTTAGATCTTCTGTCTTATCTGACTCTGGTGGACTTCTGAGGATATCTAAAGGGTGTGAGCCAACCGATGAAGATGGGAAAGCAGATTCATCCAGCAACAGTGGTGGAAGCTCTGGAGTTGAAAATGGCACTCATGACCAGAGCTCTGTCCAGATGGCGACCGAGACCCTGGAGGACATGTCCTTATCATCTGCCTCATCGTTGGATAGAGGTGACACCAGTGAAGATATTATAGATGATTGTGACTCTGCAGGCGATGTTTTTAGTGATGGAGACATGCCTGCCAGCATTACTCAACCCGTCTTGCAGAGGTCTTCCAATGACAACACAGGCTGGGAGCCTGTACATCTGACAGGTACAATACAAACCAAGAAAATTATTTTGGTTTCTTTTTATTTGAGATTTGACATGATGTGTTGCCTACATTTATTTGCTTTTTATAGAAAATAAAGAGGAAAGCTTGATGCAGAAATTGCAAGAATCTACGCAGGATTCGCTGGTGTTGTCTCCTGCGCAGAGTGATGCTCCTCAGGGTTCATCAGTGGAGCTGTCTCCCTCCAATAGCTCTGGCGGGACCTACATGTGGGATGAAGAGGGTCTTGAGCCTCTTGGTGAGCTCAAGTCTCCACTAACAAGTTATGAGGATTCAGAGATCAACAGCATGGTGAGGCCCATAATTCCAATTGTGTTGATTTTAATATTGTGTAGACTTTTAAAATCTTTAATAATTAATCTTGAAACGTATGTCAAGAGATTCATAAATAGTTATTTACAAAAAAAGAAATTGATTTCCTTCTGCGTTTGCATTTCCTATCCTACAGCAAAAAGAGTTTCTGAGGACAAAGGATTTTTTTTTTTACAAAAGCTGTTTATGGTGTACATGTGCTGACTAGAAGTCTTGATGTGATCAACTTTGCCTCTCTGTGTTAGAAACATCAACAGTGGATTGGCTTTTATGGCTTTTTCCAACATCTGTCTCCTTTTGACCGGACTCTGTTTTCATTAAACTTCAAATGTGCGCTTCACAAGAGGAAACGATGAATGCTGTCTAAGAATGCCCAAGCAAAAAAATGTTTGGGGAGAATTAGAATCCTTGCAGTGCTTTATAAAATATATGGTCTATGGTCTTATATATATATATATATATATATATATATATATATATATATATATCTCATATAT
>CAEGAD010102528.1:0-15198 GCA_903067055.1 Poeciliopsis paucimaculata
CCGGCTCCACTGCTCAATATATAGAGGCTGCAGGGGGAGGGGCTACAGGCTCTATTTAATCTGCACACACACACACATACTGGTATCTGACCAGTCTTGCTGCTGATTGGAGCTTTGATCACGTCTCTGGTGTGCAGAAAGGAGGAGCTGCTGACTAGCTGGAGGAAGTTGCTGCTCTGAGGGGCCCCATCCGAGGGGCCCACCTGTCCCCTTCTGTCCCCCAGCACGTCTGAGCAACAAAAAATGATCAAAGTCCAGAAGCTTCTTCCTAACATCCAAACCCTCCAGGCCTTCAGCGCCTGTTAGTTGCCATTTGCTCCACTAGGTGTCACTGCGTCCCTCAGCAGAGCTTGTAGCATCTGGATTTTAAATGAGAAAATATTCAGGAAAGAAAAGTTTTATGAAGCGTTTTGATTTCTGAACCTGTGAGGAGAAGAACGGAGAGACGAGGCGCCGGGAGAATCTTTAAATCTGGACTTCCAGTTGATCTCAGCTCCGTCTCATGAACGCGGGACATCAGGTGACTTGCTGCTTGGTAGTTGAATCATTTCCTTTTTGCTTCGACTCGCTGATGCTGACAGTTCTTGAGGAGGTAACCCCGGATCATGATGTGGCTGCCGCCGTGCTTCGCTGTGGCTCAGATGTTTTTATAGATGCTTCCAGGTTTCCTCCGGTGCCGGCCGGCCAATCAGCCGCCAATCATGTCCCTGGCTCACCCATTTTGCTACTACGGTTGCAGATGTATAAAAATCTAACGTAATATTGATAAAAAGCGATTCGTCGCCTGGAGGGTGAGACCGACGCCCTGCTTCATTCATTCTTTCCTGCCTGAATTGTGTCCAAAGGCTCCAGTTTGTCCCATAAGACCAGAAGACGTCCTACGTCAAGGCTGGCAGTTCGTAGTACAGACTTGAGGAAGACTCGACTGTCTGATGGAGAACGATTGGAAGCTGCTGTCCTGCCCTTCACAGCCTGTCTGCCGCTTTCTGTGTTTCATTAGAGACATTTTTTAGATTTCTCTCCCCAGCAGAAGAAATGTCAGGTTTCATCAAGTCGTCTCTACCTGGCACTTTAACAGGGAGTAGCTGTAACTTCAACACGTCGTTCCTGAGCCTTCCAGTAAGTCTGCTCCGTTTCTCTGCAGCGAGGAAAAGCAACATTAGGAGGATGAAAGGTGGAGGCCGGCAGTACCTGCTGAGAGGAGCAGCGGCTGAAAGCTCTCGGAAAATCTGACACGGCTCTTTGTTCAGAGAGCTGAACTCGTCTGACCCCAAGACGGGACAAAAGCAGAGACGCACAGGACAGCAGCTGGGAGGAACAGGAAGTTTCTGCAGGCAGCGGTCGGACAAAATAAAAGCACTCTAACTGCTCCGGGCTTCAGGCTCCCCGTCCTCCGCTGTCCTGCTGGAACAGCTGATCAAATATTCACTCCAGTTTTATTGATGATGCAACGTTTCACAACAAATGTCTTTACAAAAAATCCTTTCAGTTTATTCAAATTAATCTTCTGTCTGAGGAATCCCAGCAGCAGAAAAACTCCCCTCGAACAGGAAGAAACCTCCATCAGAACCAGAACCGGGCTCGGTACCAGGTTCAGCTTCCATGGAGAGAAAACAGAAACAACAGCAAGTAAGTCAAACCGGAGAGTAGTAGGAGAAAAAAGAGAGGAGCAGAGGTCAGCTTGACCTCCAGCAGTCAAAGGTCAGGTAACCTAAAGCCTTACAGTAGTCCAGCCTGGTAGGAGCCAATCAAGGACCAGACCTCAGCGTCTCAGAGGTTCTGGTGGATCTACAAGGGGAGAACCGGTCCGTCTGGTCCAGAGAAGCTGCCATCTGATCGGACTGCATCTCCCAGCATTCATTGCACCGGGCGCCGCCATAGCTGCGTCACCACCCAGCGAATGCTGCGGGTGGAGATCAGGGAGACTTTGGAGCAGAACCTTGATGGAGACGCCGGACCTGCTGGACAGTTAGAACCTGAGCTTCTCCCACAGCAGCGGTACCGTCCAATAGAACGGGCCCGGTTCTGTTCTGTTGGACCTGAGCATGGCTGGAATCCCCTCAGTCAGACCGAGCCGCGGCTAAGTGTCTGAGATCATTTCATACCATGTCATTTCTGAAGAGCGGTTGTGTCAAAGTTCAGGCACCAAAGCCGACCGGCGGGTTCTGGTCTCTCTCTGTTTGCCTCACGCTGAGGTTTCCTGGTTCTGAAGCTTTGGTCCTGGTCTGCCTTCATCACCTTGTCTGCTGCTCCTCTTCCACTTTGCTCAGTCATGACATCATTGTATAATTTGTTTTGCTGATATTTCTTTTTTATTATTGAGTTTGTTAGTCTTGAAGTTGTTTCAGAGTGTTGATTTGAATCCTGATTGCTCATTCATCAGGATGTAACCAGCTACCTGGTGGCATGCTATCTGGTTACATGCTAGCTGGTGGCATGCTACCTGGTGGCATGCTAGCTGGTTACATGCTAGGTGGTGGCATGCTATCTGGTTACATGCTAGCTGGTGGCATGCTAGCTGGTTACATGCTAGCTGGTGGAATGCTAGCTGGTTACATGCTAGCTGGTGGCATGCTATCTGGTTACATGCTAGCTGGTGGCATGCTAGCTGGTGTCATGCTAGCTGGTTGCATGCTACCTGGTGGCATGCTAGCTGGTGTCATGCTACCTGGTGGCATGCTAGCTGGTGGCATGCTAGCTGGTGGCATGCTAGCTGGTGGCATGCTAGCTGGTGGCATGCTAGCTGGTGGCATGCTACCAGTTACATGAGGCAAACTTTGATGCATCAGTGAAGGGAGACTGAATGTCTAGGAGGCAGATCAAGGCTCTCCGGACCGACATCTGTCCTGCAGGTTCTACCAGCTGGTTCTGGATTCAGAACCGCCTGGGGGGTCAAAGTTCACAGCAGGATGAAGTTCTGCCACGCACAGCGCTCCTATCTGTCTCCTCCTCAACCTGTTGGAATCGGCTGCAGGCAGGAGAAGGAATGGAAATGATATAAAGGATAAAATACGGCTCCAATCTGGAATAATGTCTTTTCCTTCCAAACGTGTCCTCATTGGACCCGATGCACCCCGACTGCAGTGATCCTGCATCGACTTCAGGATTGGGAACGGAATGTCCTCGGCATCAAAACAGGTTTTTCTGTCTGTTTATTTATCTTTGACTTGAGAGAACCTTCACGGCTCAATGATTTGTTCCCGCTTGTTCATCTGACTCAGGTTTCAGTCAAACAAACAGACCGGAGTCAGAGAACAGCCCGGATCCCGGGAAGGAGTCCCGCACTGTTTCCTTCAGACCTGCTGCTGCCGTCGGCGACCGGTCAGCACAACGTCGCCCATCTTCCCCTGCCTGACTGGATCACCTGCCAGCTCCGAGAGCAGGTCTAACCTCTTTGCCTTAATCCCAGCAACGTTTCCCATCCGGCCCTCACGTGTCGCAGATCAGCTTTAGCTCAGGAGAAAGCCCGGCTTGAGCGGGATGCGCTGCAGATTACATGCAACCTGCCGACTTCCAGAGGAGAAGCCGACCCGGTCCCTGCGATGGACCCGGCATGCCGTGGGCCTATAGGTCTGAGAGAAGGAAACAGCTCTGCAGGATCAGAGTTTAACCCCGACCTTAAACGTGTCTTAATCCCCGAAAGAAAACACAAAGAGCCGCTAACTTAGAATGAGATCCAGAATCTCCCCAAACTTCTCAGCTGGACCTCAAAGTCTGAGGCCTCAAAATAAACTGGAAGTTTTTAGAAACAAGAGAAACACGGAAACAGAGTCTGATCTTCATCCTTCACCTGATCATGAGAGGTTGCAGCTTCATGAATCCAGACGAAAGCGGAGCAGAGTCCAGAGGACGCCGTGGATGTGATGAGGAGGAGCAGAGACAAGGAAAAACTCCAGGATTACAGGATCGGAGATATTTGGGTCAAACCAAGGAGGGATTCTGCCGGGTGAAGACCTGCAGCATCATGGATATAACTTTATTGATATGATACCTAGAAACAGGAAGAGACGTTTCCTCCTGGCCGAGGGACAGACTGCGCCGCGATCTGGGCTGGTTTCTTCCTGCTGGTGTTTCAGGTTTTACTGGGTTGAACTGGAGGCCTAAATACCGGCATCCGGTTCAGACCAGAACTCGGATCACAGCAAGCTTTCAGGTCAGTCTCTGAAGCTGACAGGAGGGACGCTGGCACCGCAAACAGGAAGTACGAGATGACCAGACTGAGGCGGCTTCCATGGAGATCCTCTTGAGACAGACATCAACAAACATCCATCCTCATGGAGTCTGTGTGTTTACTAGGGATTGTTTCACCCGCAGAACCAGAGAGAGAGAATCACACAGGACATGTCGATGTAAAGACACACACTGCTACACACACACTCCTGCATGGCCGGAATTTGAACCCAGGACTTTCTTTCTAGTAGCCGCGCCTCGCTGCAGCCGTTAGGTTTCTGATGGCGGAGCGGCGCTGCTGAGGACGAACCGGATCTGCAGAAGGGAAACCAGGGAATGTAGAATCATTTATGCTGGAATATTTTGGGATGTAATGTTGAGG
Source organism: Poeciliopsis paucimaculata (assembly GCA_903067055.1). Lineage (NCBI taxonomy): Eukaryota > Metazoa > Chordata > Actinopteri > Cyprinodontiformes > Poeciliidae > Poeciliopsis > Poeciliopsis paucimaculata. Next base: position 4,553 of record CAEGAD010102528.1, read on the forward strand.
AAAGGATTCCCTTTGCAGCTCATAAGAAAAATCCTTTTGATGTTTCTGAAGTTTTACTTTCCAACCTGAAAAGTTCAGCCTGATCTTCCTCTTCCTCTTCCTCAGCTGGTGGTTTATTGTTTCCAGGTCAAACTGATTCATCCAGTTTGGTTCTGGTTCTACTGTTGCTGCTGGAAAACAGCTGGACTCAGAGACACCAGGAGCGCCAGTCAGAACAGGACGGCCTGTTTCATCATCATCATCATCATCATCATCATCATCATCATCATCATCATCATCACACAGAGCCACTCAGCACAGCTTGATCTTCAGCCTGCTGCCTTCTGGTTTTCAAGCAGAATCCGAACTTCAGATTAAGGTCAAAAACATCTTAACCCTCAAAAATATAAAAAATAAAAATTTACACATTAATTGCAATTAACTAATTCCATAGATTTTGATGTTAAAGTTTTGCAATTACTTTTATTTTTCATATACAAAAGTCCAGAGTCGGAACCTTTGTTATTCACGTGTTTCTGTAGGACTATAAACCTGATGCACAGCTACGTTGCTAACGGCAGCAATGGAAGTTTCAAAATGGAAAACACTGTTGTTGTGTTCAAGTTGAGCTAGAAGCAGTTAGCCTATCAGTGGTAGCCTAAAATAGCGTCTGGCAGCTAATGCTAATGCTAGCGTCCACTTTTCAAAAAAAGTCGAATCAGAGAAACTCTGGAAAGATGAACTTTGTTCCAATCTGATGGAGAAGCTGAATATTAAAAACCAGAAATATCTGGTGGATATTTATTCCCTAATTTAGCAGAAAAAATGTTTTTTTAATTAAAAATGTTGCTGATTTTGTCAATATAGTTTTTGATTTATTGTGATTACAAAGACCCTGAAATTAATTTGAGTAACATTTTTGATCAAGTTCTTACATTAAAAAATATCAACATATTTTATTGTCCAATTGAAAACATGAATGAAAATGTAGGAGCAGAAAGAGATGAAACGTTCCAGTTCCAGGTCAGACGCAGCAGAGCAGCTTCTGGACGTGACTGACCTCCGGAGACGCTTCCTGTTCCTGCGTTCAGACGGTCGGCGGTTCTGGGAGCCGCCCTGAAGGTCAGCAGGAAGTGGAAGGGTTAATCTGGCCAACAGACATGGAGCATCAGTCTGTGCTGTCCAGGCCTGTCCTGGAATGACATAGCGGGGGAGGGCCGGGGCCCGCCTCCCCTCGGGGCCCCTCTCAGGTCAACGCTCTCTCTGCGGTGAGAATCGGGTCCTGATCCACACCGGGACACAGAGGAACATCGTGACCTAACGCAGCTTCTGATCTAATTACTGTCCAGGAAACATTTCACAGCCACACAGGTCAAAGGTCAGCCTGATGAAAGGCCGTCGTTCTGCCTCCCGATGGAGAATGTCCAACCGTTTGGGTTCTGGACTCGCATACTGACATCAGAACCCTCGGCGCCGGTCCGTCTTCCAGGTCCATCCAGCTGATCTCCTACCCAGAATGCACTGCTGCTCCTCTGGATCAGCTGATCTCCCTGAGCTCCAGACAGACATGAACACGGAGCTGCGATGCATCGCAGCGTCGGCCATATTGAATGTTCCCGTGAGCTAACGCTAGCAACTGGACTGAGCTTCACAAAGTGCCGTTCTGAGTATTTGAAGTTAATTCCTGTCACTGACATTTTGATGTGATTGGATTTCTGAAGAAAGAGCAAAATGTTTTTATTTGATAGAAATGATTCTGATCAATAGTTTTTATATTGACTGATGAACAGACACTTTCAGTGTTTCATTAAAGAACATATTTACATGGTTCCATAATTTAATGTATATTTAAGATAAGAAGAAAAAATTATTTTATTTTTTGACATTTTATTGTAAAGACAAACATTTGCGCTACATCTGTGCAGCAAAAATTTTCGTTTGTGTTGATTTGGCTTTGAAGCCATTAATGAAAGGTTAAAGGTCAACGGGAGTCAACCCTAACCCTTGGAGTCAATTAACTGGACTACATTTGCGCTGGTTTCTAGAGGTCATCAAGGGTCAAACCAGCACAAACTTTTGACACCAATTTTGTCTGATTTGAAGAAGGTGGAGGGGAAACTTCACTCAGTCTGGAAGATTTAAATGAGCCGAGTCACTAAAGCGGAGACGCTTGGATCCAACCTGGACGACGTGTCCAACCCGTCCAACATGAAGACGATGTCAGGCTGAGAGGCCGTTTGCTCTTTGATCAGGTTCTTCAGGTTCTGCTCGGCTCAGTTTGCACTCAGAGGGAAGAAGCAGCGTCCAAAACGTTGCTGCTGCTTTTCTTCGAGAGATCTGAGCGGAGTCCACATGATGCAGATTAACAAGCTGGCAGCGCAGAAACACGAGGAAAACCAGAAGGAAAAACAAGCAGAGAACAAGCGATCCCAGCGCAGCCGCGGCCTGTAAGCCATACAGAGAGCCATTAAAATTCTCCCATCAGTGGAAACATCTGTCCCACTGATAACTGGACGAGATCTGATGTAACTGAACGCAGAAAGTGTCTTAAATCATCCTCACATGGAAAACATCTGTCCCAGTCCTTCAGCAGAAACTGTTACCGCAGAGACGCGGATTTACAGCTCTGGACCCCAAAACCAGGTCTAATCTCTGAGACGGAGACGGGACGGGCTGTCCCGGTCCACAAACGTCCACTGATTGGACAAGGGAAGCTTCCTGTCTCCGACCGACCAATCGTCCTGGACTTCTCATGAGGTGAGGGGATCAGCTGTGCAGAGACAAACATGTCAGCTTTAGCTGTAGGTTCGATTGACGCAGGGCCACGCAGAGACCTTTGGAGACTGTAGCTGTTAAAGAGACCAGAGGAGAGAAGGTCAAAGGTCATGAAGTTATGAAATAAGAAATCTTATGCTATTTTATTAAATAAGCCCTGCTACTTCAGTTTAACCTCTAACAACTCAGCTGCAGATGATTTAAAGACCAAAAACCTCAGAGGGTTCACTCTACATCAGTTTTCTACGTTAGCACCTCTGGATCTAGAGTTGTAGTTTATTTAGCTAAATATTATTGCTGAGGGACACAAGCAGGCTTCCTGATGCAAAAGCTGATGCTATCAGCTGATGCTAAAGCTACTAATGTTTTAGCATCAGCTGCTAGCACTGTATGATAATAATGTTGCATCACCATTCAGCGCCTTATTTTGTCCAGTTGGTTACATAATCTACCAAAGTCAAATGAGGATATTCTGCTGGTTTTCATGGTTTGTTATGGAATTGTTTCTTTAGCTGAAACATTTGGGAAAGATTAAAAAGGTTGTAAAAACCTCAAATGAGAGATTCGCCATGTGCAGCAGTCATTTCCCCTTCATACTTAGATTTATATGTAATCTATAGAGAAATGCTGCTTATTTAAAGCTTCTGGCTCCAAAATCCATCCTGATGAAACCAGGATGGATTCATGCTCCTGTCACCGATTTCAGTCCTGCAAACCCGTCCAACGGTGCAGCGTTGTGTCCATTACAGGTGAGTCCAGATGTTTCATCTGTTCTTCGTGTCCAGATGAAACATGATGATGGGAGCGAGGACAGAAACACAGCAGTTAGTAAAAACAGAAACCGACTCCGCTAGACCTCCACACCACTAGGGGGCGTAGCTAATATTACCAACAGAAGTAAAACACAGCTTTCCTTCCTTCCTTCCTTCTGCTGGATTCCAGTTTCACCAGCGTTCCCAGAATTCAGAGCGAGGCGTGGAGTCCTGGGACGTTTCAGCTGACGGCGCAGAAGAGCTCTGAACATTTCTGACCTGCGCGTCAAGAAACGGATGACTGCAGAAAGTCTGACATCTGAAAGCTGCTTTCCTGGTTTTCAACCAACCGTCAGCGCCGCGGTTCTGCTGAGATCCTCCATCTGGATCGCCAGCCACATCACAGACAGTTTGGACGTTGCTGTGACCCGACGGACGAAAACAAGGCGATTGTTCATCGTCTTCCTGTTGCGTGCTAGCTTAACCCGTCTGGATCCAGAATCACTGAATTTAGTCTTGCTAGCATTCAGTAGCTACTTTTCCCTCCACTTCCTGTTTCTTGCCACTTCTTCATTTATTAATAAATTCATTTCACTTTGTGGTCATTCAAAAGCATGTTTCCTTTGTCCAGCTGGAGGTCAGCCAGGCCACGTGTTCTGATCCATTGATCCAAAACGGATCAGAACCAGAGTGAAGCCTGGGCTGATATCTTGCCAAAGCGCCGCTCAGTTTCACTCTGTGCTGCAAATCTGGTTCTGTTCCTGTTGGTCATTAGATTTGTTTTTCACTTGGTTTGCATCATTCATGTGTTTGTTGTGCGTTTGCACCTGATCCTGATTGCAGAGGCTCTGAAATCCTTGCTGGATGTTTCTGGAAGGGGAGAGGATCCAGGCCCACAGCATGATGCCACCTCTACCACCTCCATGCTGGGCCTCTCTGAGGAGAACAGGCTGTCCTCTGGGCTGGATGGCGGTTCTACAGAGGTTCTGATGGGTCTGGATCAGAACCGACTCATGGCAGCGCACTGTGGCTCCTCCTTGTCCTTCACTTTCACAAGCTGCTGTGATGAAACGGACCCGACCGGAACCGGAGCAGGCGGGGGTCATGTGACCACCTGCAGAGCGCCAGAACAAAGCGGCTCCAGAGAACAAAGGAGCTGCAGATTTAGGTCAGTGTGTCACACAGTCCGACCAGAACCGGAACCAGAACCAGCAGGATTCTGGGAAAACCCGGAGTTGGGTGCAGCTGGTGGTGTTTACTGGAAAATGAGCCAGACCGATTCATGACATCATCCGGTCTGCAGTCCGGCCGTCATCAGCAGCAGTTTCCATTTTATCCACTTGAGCTTTATGACAACTGAGGCTCTCCAGGGGAGGGTCAAAGGTCATCTCCAAACCATGTAGGGTCCAGCAGAGAGGAGAACATCTCATCAGCCTTCGACCTTCTGACCAGGTTCAGCCCAACCTCTGACCTTTCCAGGGACTTCCTGGTTCCTGGCTGAAAGAAGGCGCCTGGAGAATCATCAGTTCCGGTCTAGACGACGTGCGGCTCCTGCTGCCACGCGAACCCAAAGGAACCAAAGTTTTCCAGATGTCCTGCAGCTCCGACGGCTTCATCTGCTACAGATTTCTCTCAGCTGAACCAAACGGCTCTGGAACAAAGGACACATTTCAAAACCACAACGTTAACCACGGCGTTTTACAAGGTCATCAAAATCAAGCAGGAAAGAACACAAAGCAATAAAATTAAGGAAATAAAGCAGATAAAAAGCAATGCGAGTAAAAGGCTAATCAGTGTGAAGAGGCAGCTTGTTCCAGAGTCTTTAGCTGCACATCTGGCTGGAAGACGCCGCGGCTCCTCAGGTCACGCAGGTCCAGAGGCTCGCTCAAATAGTCAGCTCTCTGACCTTTAAACGTTTCACAGGAAAACATGGAGGCAGCTGAGGGAGTCTGCTGGGACCGGGGAGGTCAGAGGAAGGTCGGGGAGGTCAGGGGAAGATCAGGGAGGTCAGGGGAAGGTCGGGGAGGTCAGGGGAAGATCAGGGAGGTCAGGAGAAGGTTGGGGAGGTCAGGGGAAGGTCGGGAAGGTCAGGGAAAGGTCAGGGGGAGGTTGGGAAGGTTAGGGAAAGGTCAGGGGGACCGCAATAGGAGGATCCAGCCACCCGTCCTACCAGACAAAATGCTAAATGCTAATTGGACTGGTATAGCACTCCATAAAGTTCAGAGGACTCCAAAGCTCCAGTCATTCCCCTCCGATGGTGCTGAGCTACTGCATAGTAGCCTTAGCTGCCCTAGGCCAGGCTGCCCCACACGGGTGCCCCCTGCTGGGCGCTCTGAACTACATCCTGCTACAGCAGGAACCGACCCAGGTGCAGTGAGCCGGCAATGAGCCGACGCTTCCCATGAGAAGGATGATTAATTTAGTTTGTTGGGACCAAACAGTACAGAATGCAGAACACAGGGTTTGAATTTTAAAACGTGGGTTTTTATTTACCCCAAACTATGAACAATGATTTACATAACAATGAGAGAATAAAAGGGTCCTGGGCGAGAGCCGGGTCACCTGGACGGGTCACCAGTCTGTCGCATGTTTAGATAAAACCATATGAACATAATAGGGGGGAAAATGGCTGCCACCTGACAACCAAACCAATGAAATAACCCCCCAGCATGAAGCCCGTGGTTCGCCAACGAGGCCATCAGCACTTCAGGAACCTCGACCCTTCGCCGTCCAGGAAGCCAAACACCGGGCAACTCAAACAAAGAAAATAACATTAGTACAGCATAACTGAATTTTGACCTTGCAGTGTTAATGTGTGTTTACTCCATATTAATATAATAAGAAATAACTGCAAAGAAAACTAAAGTAAACCAAGTTATGATAAGGTGTGGGTCTAAGCCAGTGTGGCTCGCCATCCAGCACAGTGAAACCACAACGGGCCCAGGACGGACCCCTGGGGTTCACCACTACCCGTGGGAGCTGAGTTTTTCTCCACAGATGCTGGAAACACCTTCAGATAACGCGAGACGGAGCAGCAGAGCGTTCCGGCCGATGCTGAAGGCTGAGTTTGATCTGAAACAGTGAAACTCGTCAGGACATTTCTGACCCAAACAACAGGCTACAAGTGTTTTCTGCACCTGCATCATGATCTTTGGGACACCATCACTTGTTGTGTTCTTTCAGTTTAAGGTCAAAGTTTGTTTTTTCAGGACTCTCTTCTCTAGTTGTGTTGATCAAAGGTTTCCTGACCTTGAATCTTCCTGTATTTGTTTTCATTATGAAACAATCAGAAGCTGTTGGGAAGCTTGGTGGTCGACACGCAGTCCTGAAACGGACCAGCAGCTCAGAACAAACGGGTCCATCTCCCATGAAGAGAAGCCGAACATTCTGACCTGTTTTCTTCAACGGGACTCGGAGATGATTCAGCCCAACATGTGAGCGCTGCCATCGGTCAGCAAACGGTCACTGTGGAAAGTCAACATCCTGCAGAATGCGGTCTTTGTGGCGGTGCTGCTGCTGTAGCCGTCCTCTCATTAGAGGATGGCGTGACACGGAGACCTCCAGCATGGACACAATGTGTTTGAAACGCTGTCAGGACATCGCATGTCCTCAGTAAACAGGAAGCGGAACAATGGCGGGCCGTGTGCGCTTCATTTAACCGTTAGCAGCAGTAAACATCATGCGGAGGATTAAACCTCATTATTTCACGTGTGAATCTGATGGAGGAGGGTGAGCTGATGACTGGCATGTCTGCCGGAAATAAGACTACCTGGATGGTCACATGACCCTGAAACATGTTGATTACCTTTAAACTGCAGAGACGGCCACAATGTTTGTTTCAATTAATGTTGATAATATAGAACAAGAAATACGGAGAGACGGTCATGCTAACAGAAAACCTAGCTACACTAACTGAATGTTAAATTGTAAATATCTTTGTTTTACCAGTAACTTAAGCTAACCTGAATCTTTACCTGCTTCCTCTTCATACACAGACAGAGTGCATGTTATTCATATCATTTATTTCAGAAAAGTCCAAATTCTGCATTAATTTTGGCGCCCGCGCAAGGCACCACCCGGATGCTTTTTGCATCACCACATCTTCCATGGAGAGATCCTTGGAACCGTGCATGTTATCCATCACTGACATTGTAATCACTGAGACTTAACAGGGTCTCCTCTTCCTCCTCTTCCTCACCATCATCTCATTTAGCACTAATGACTTGATGGGGCTTTAGAGGCGCTCAGTAAGGCTGGTGTTAAAGGTGTCCCTGCTTTTGGACCGTCCTTCAAGTCGTCTCAGGGTCACTTTGCTCCATGATGGCATGAAGTGCAGCGTTACTCAACAGCTAATCGGCGTCCATGACAGGACTTCCTGTCCCTAAGTGGAATGGGTTTTCCTGGAGCGGCATTGTTTTCTCTGCTGCCGCGCTGCTGCTGTGGATAGAAAGGTCATGACCGGTCTGAGGAGCTAATCTGCTCACCTTGCTTCAGGAACAGATGCCCTCTTCCTGACTTCACCAAATCCGAGGTTGGCTTCAGTATTTATTCAGTTATGGTTGGTTTGGTTTTGCAGAAAGTGGTGGAAACCATGGAAACCATGGAAACCATGGAAACCATGGAAACCATGGCTTCAGTAAAACCAAATTATTTTCCGATTCATTGATGTAGTTATGAACATTCTGATCGTAGAAATGGCTTCATTATTGGACTGATTATCAGGCTGTCTTTGGTTATCTCATTGCTCTGGTTCTATCTGGTTCTATCTGGTTCTAGAAGGTTCTAGCTTGTTCTAGATGGTTCCAGCTTAGTGGAGCTGCTGACATTTAGCTGGATCTGCTGCTAAAGAGAAAGAAGGAAATCCGCCCGGGACGTCATGGCAGTGAAAAGGGTTTCTCTCTGCGTTTCTGTGCTTTAAGCCGATAGATTTATTCCTAGCTTAGTGCAGGAGGACCGAACCTCGCTGCATGTCGTGGTGAGCAGTACGCACTGCCCTCCTCTCAGAACAATTACCACAGAAGAAGAAATGTGTAGGGCCCGCACATTCAGACAAACTGGTCACCGTCTCCAGCTGCCAGCCCTCCACCTGAAATGTGGATGGAGGATTTAAAACCTGGAGGCAGCAGCTGCTTCGTCTCGCTCTGTAGTTTCGTCAACATGAGAGTCCAGGTCAGGTTCTGCATTTCCAGATGCGTTTCCTCAGCAGCGTTTATCAGAGGTTCTGCTGATGATGCTTCACCTGGTCCAGGTGAGTTGGAACAGGTGAAGACATGCAAGACCTGGAAGACCAGCTCTGGACTGAACGTCCTTGTTGTTCTGTGACTTCGTCTCCGTTTGGGATAATCTGCTGTGAAAGGAACGGACGCAGCAGCGGCGGCCAGATTAGAGCGGCCAGCTGGCTGCTGTTGTTGTTTTGGAGTAAAGCGCTCCTCGTGGTCACTGTTCCTAACGTAATGTTCCCGCTGCATGCTAAGCAGATTTACTGTAGTAGCTGTTAAAGATAGCTGGCAGCTTTTGCAGGATTGAGCAGGAATTTTCTAAAACAGAGGTTGACCTAAAGCGCCACCTTAAGAAGGGATAAACCCAGAGTGGACAGCAGAGCCGGGCTAGTGTGTTTCAGGACCACGCTACGCTACGGCGGCTGGAGACACGTGGCTCTGGCTGCTCCAGTCAACGTGGTGCTGTCCTTCTGCAGCGCGATGACATGAAGCTAGTGCTAGCTCAGGCTGTTAGCATGCAGGGAGCAGGTCAGTCACTTAGACAATTAGAAAAGTTAAGCTGCAGCGCACAGAACAAGAGCATTACTAATGATGGGGTGGCACTCCTCAGGGACCCTGCAGAAGCTGCTCTTAAAGGGCCAGAATCTATTTTCCAGGCAACAATTCTTTTCAACCCTACAAACACAGTAACCCTAGAATCAAGAAAATTTTACTAGAAATTACTGCACATCACCTCCTTGTGGTCAGATAGCTGATTTTATCACAGACTGAGTCAGTTCAGTTGCAGTTCACCTCAACCTCTCCATCCTGTGGTTCTTCCTCTCTGCTCTGAATCAAACCAACCTGTTCCCCTCCTGGCCTGTGGGGGCGCTGCACCAACAACCACTGAAGGAAATGACACAAAAACCTCTGAAGACACTGAGAGCAACTTCCTGCTTCACCAGATGGAAACAAGATGGAGGCGTCAGATTTTAGGGTTGGAGGATTTCTCTTTAGTCTTTGGCTAAAGACCATAAGGCCTACACAAAGTCCTAAAAGTTCTGGTGGTGTCAGAACCAGGGCAGACAGCAGGACCAGGCAGGGATTCAAACCCAAAACCTTCCTGCTGCAAGGCAGCCAGGGTGAAAACATCCTCAACCCTCAAGTGGGGGTCAGAGGGCGGCGCTGGAAGGTTCTCACACGTCTAATCTTGTGCCGTGGTATTGTCTGATGGTAATACCTTGATGCACACACACACACACACGCCCACACGCACACGCACACCTACACGCCCACACGCACACACACACACACACACCTTCACACACACACCTACACACTCACACACACACACACAGACATTAATCTGGTGTTTCCCGGCAGCTCAAAGACTTGGCAACAATAAAGTGATTAAACAGAGAAAAGCACCATGTTCCCACTGATTTAATGAGTTTGTGGCTAAGTGTGTAGGTGTGTGTGTGTGTGTGTAGGTGTGTGTGTGTGTAGGTGTGTGTAGGTGTGTGTGTAGGTGTGCGTGTGTAGGTGTGTGTGTGGGTGTGTGTGTGTAGGTGTGTAGGGGTGGGTGTGTGTGTAGGCGTGTGTGCGTGGGTGTGTGTGTGTAGGTGTGTATGTGTAGGTGTGTGTGTGTGGGTGTGTGTGTGTAGGTGTGTATGTGTAGGTGTGTATGTGTAGGTGTGTGTGTGTGTAGGTGTGTGTGTAGGTGTGTGTGTGTAGGCGTGTATGTGTAGGTGTGTATGTGTAGGTGTGTGTGTGTGTAGGTGTGTGTGTAGGTGTGTATGTGTGTAGGTGTGTGTGTAGGGGTGTGTGTGTAGGTGTGTATGTGTAGGTGTGTGTAGGTGTGTGTGTGTGTATGTGTGTATGTGTGTAGGTGTGTGTGTAGGTGTGTGTGTGTAGGTGTGTATGTGTAGGTATGTGTGGGTGT
>CAEGAD010102531.1:0-25523 GCA_903067055.1 Poeciliopsis paucimaculata
TTATAGCCAAGCAGCTCAAGGATCACTGATGCTGAGTTGTAAATCAGCTCATTGGTTTCCGTTATGGTGTTGCTAGGGATCGTTCTCAATACTGCATGCACATCTTCAATGAGGCTTTCTGATGGTACTTCACTCAGCCGTTGTAATTGGCACCGAGGAGGTCTGGTTGTCATTCGTGCCATGATCCTATCTCTCAGGTCAGCTGCAGCCTTATTCAGCTCCGATTCCTTCATTGTGGCTGCATACTCCCTCTCTGGCCGGGGGCTTGTAGTTCAGCCCCGCCCATCCTGACATCCAGGTTCCTCCTCTTTGCCGTAGCATTTGTGTTGTACCTCGTCAATCTCAAGTTGTGACAGCAATTGCCGTTTGCGGATGTTGGAACACTGAGCTACTAGTTGTTTAGCACTTAGTGTAGACTGGGGATGTCGAAGTAACCATTCCTCCCTCAGTCTTTGCATATAGCCTCTCCGACTAGGGCTACTTGAGTAGTAGCATTCCAACAGATCCACGTTTTCATCTCTCGCCCATTTCCGTCTTGTTCCAGTAGCCCATTTGTCATCAAGGTGCTCTGGTTCCCCAACACCTGACGCAGACCTTGTTTGGCCGGGCGACGTCTGAGCCGGCATGTTTCCTTGCTTCTCAATGTCTCTCATGGTCTGAGGTAGGCAGTAGCTCAAAGGGTCTTGCCTAAGGACCCAGACGGGATAGCGCAATTTTTGCCGGTTTCGGCCTGGATTATATATTTATGTATAAAATATATATTTTCTATTATTTTGTTGGGTATGTTAAGTTCATGGCATTTTTCATATTTCAAATTGTAAAATAGTTGCTGATGTGGTGCAAAGGTTAAAAAATAGCTTTTCTGTTTGAAATCTGTTTTGTCTTGATTTCCCTATAAGTAATCCCCATATCAACCAAATGAAGACACTTAAAGGGTTGTTCACATCATGGTAATTATTTATTAGACAAAAAACCTTTGACAAAACCTTTTATAAATCTCACTAGCTACAGTCTTAGCTCTGAGTTTCCACCAAAGTTACTGTTCAAAAGACTTGAATGCAAAAACAAAAGCTAATCTTGTTAATACATACTGTACCCTGCTTGCAAAGGCATCCTGTGGTAATTTCCTCCTGAGCGAGCCAAGAAGGTCTCAGTTAAAGACACTTTATTGACTTGTCCATATGGTTTATAGGTTTCCAAATCGTTCCACGTCTCTGCGGAAAAAGAATGGGAATTTAATCACACAGCTCTGGCTTAAAGAAGCAGCTGTGACAGTCAAAACCCCATGATGTCAACCAGACTGTCCTTGAAACACAAAGACTTTCTGAAGACATTCATTCACTTCAGCTGATGCAGCAGCCGTTCACAGCCACAAAGGAGAGAATCCTGTAAACTCTTCTAGCACAGACAAGCATCAATAAAATAACATAAAACACTTCAGTTATCAGAATAACTTAGACATTGTTTCCTGCATCTCCAAAGAAAGCTGCAGTCTCCATTCCTGCTTTTCTCTTTGACAATTTCAATTTGAGGTAATGGTACACTTAATTTGTCGTGGCGCTCGCCAGAAATGGGTAAATGACACAGCTTGGTTACGGAATCCAAGTATAACAAGGATACTAGAGTGTAATTATCCAGATGTGATGAATGAATCAGGTACTGTATACGGATTTGCGGCTGATTTGCACCATCATGTTTCATCCTGCTTTTCATTTTGAGCAACGGACAAGCTGCTACGCTTCACTTGCTCTTATAATTATTTCTGCTCTTCTCCCTTTCTATGCCTAGTCTCTCTGTTATGCCTGCAGTCTGAGCCCATGCCTGGTGTCGATCCTTTGGGACTTGCCTCTGGAATGCCTATTACGGGATTCTGCAGAGGGGAGATTGGGAACGATCTTAAATTCAATAGAATTGTTTCAAATCACGGCTGAGGAATTAAATTAAATCTTACAATGATATCTCTTGGTTCAGTTTGGTCACTCAAGTGTTTCACCCTGATAGACTGATATCACAGCCCACTTACTTGTCAGCATCCAAATACTATAGATTATATCTGAGTGTGCAAAGTGTAAATACTGCAGTGTGTTCTTCCCTCAGTCATTCAAAATTTGCTTATGAAGCATTGTAATTCAGAGTAAAATCCAGAGGAGAGATTATAATCCGCATGAAAATTATTGTGTTTTTCCTGTAAAATGCACAAAACAACACTGCTGTCCCCAGACATGAAAGCTTTAGTGGTTGTCTGTGTTCAACAGATAAAGAGGAACAATTGTTCTAATAAGCTGTTGAGTCCCCAAAAACCGGTCTTTCGGCATGCACATTTGTTCTCACAAAGGCTAAATGTATTTTGAGTGGCAGATTAAGGATATTGGTCAGAGACTTTGCATTGTCGACTCTGAAAAGTGGGCTAAATGTGTGTTTGCGTGATAATTCGCACATTCTTCGGCTTGACAGCAGACAAAAAGAACAGCTCTGGTTCTGGTTTTGGGAAATGTGTTTTACAGATTGTTAATTATGGGTAACTATAATCTCATTAAGTCCTCTTTCTTTGCGTCTCAATTTCCTTTCCAAGCATTTGCCATGATTGAGAGTTTGGGGGCTTAAGGTCTTCTTTTGTCTGCATTCAAGATATGGCTGTCTCTATATGAGCCATAATGTGTCCCATTTGTATCCCATTGGGAAAACTAATGTCCAGCAGTAGCAGCTTTGCTAGTCTGAATTAATGCCTGCAGCACCAAACTGGACTTGTCTCTATAAGTAACGTTTTTCCAAAAATATGTTTACCAATTTTTGTTTTTTTAAGAACGAAACAATACAAAAACTCCAGTCTACTAAACAAGAGAGGGATATACAATGAATGTTAGAGAGATAACATGTTTTCATCATCTTTTATCGTCTACCACTTAATAAATGCTTGAGACAGGATGGTGTCCTTCAGTACAGTCCTAGAAGGGTTCCAATGTGCAGTCAAATACTGTATATCACTCTTAGAGTGGACAAATCATGTTAAAAAGTCAAGCGAGAGGTATTCTAAAATAAGCTTCCTCCATCCAAAAACCATAGATGACTTGTTTGAAATCTATTGCAGTAAAAAAAATTCTTCAAAGCACAAAAGGTTAGAATATTATAGAAACCTACTCAAATTGTTTTTAATGTGCTTGCTCTGTAGACCAAAGAGAAGAGATGTTGGGTCAAGAGCAATGTTAGTTTTGATCATTTTGCATAATTTCATTTATTTCAAGCATCCACTTTGAGATCAAATTCCATGATCAGTGTCACTTTATGAAAGCACATACAGTCTGTGATTTTGAATCAATTTGCATTTATGTTGCAAAAAGATTTTAGACTGGACTTGGGCTTCTAGCTAAAAAAAAATTAGAAACCCAACTAGATTAGCATGGTGTTGTCATGCACCATGAGTCTTTGTTTTATAAATGAGCCTTCCTAATGTAATAAACTTTGCTTCGATCCATACATATTTTTCACTAGCTCATAACCTGGCATCATTTTAAATATACTTCAACTTTGAAGCTTTTGTTTTGCTAGTCTGTCTAAATACCAGCAGCTGTGCTTACCAGAATTTTACCATGTTATTTATCATAAATTAGAGACGTTTTTTGGAGACGAGGTGGGAGGGTTACGCTGTGTGATCCGACCCTCGCCAGCTTCTTTTGTTGGTTGACTGGAGACTTGGAGGAGAGACTGCTCCTCTGCATTGAAAGTAGTCATTTAAAGTGGGCTGAGCATCTGATTAGGTTGGCTCCCTTTGGAGGTTTCCCATGAAAATCGCACTGGTAGCAGAACCCGGGACAGACCCAGAATTCCCTTCAGGGACTAAAAATATATTCTGGCAGGAAAACCCTGGATGTGTTGCTCCTTGATTAATGGATCAACTCTTCAATAGAAAAATGTTTGTTTTAGTCCTAAATTCAACCCCAGTTTGTGCTAGAATATTGTTATTTTGTTCTTTAAACATAAATGCATAATTATAATTCTACTTGGTAAATATGATACATTGGTGGATTTCAAAATACGCAAACACATTAAAACAATTTAATGTTTGGATTTGAATACTAGGACAAAGATGAATATGTCAAATGTTCATGAGTTAGATTGGGCTTAAGAATGATGAATTCAATTCATAGCAAAGCAATCCAATGTTTTTGGCTGACAAGCTGGTATGCATACAAAGTAAGGATGTCAAGTTCAGTCATGAGAGACTTGAGAGACAAAGGGGACAGACTTAAGACTTGATTTAGTCTCAAGTCTCAAGTCTCAAGTCTGTCCCCTTTGGAGGGGAAAAAAATTACATGTCAAAATCTTAGTAAACTGAGCTCAACAGAGATGTCACCATGTCAATTTTGTAGGAGCATGAACGAGTTCACATGTAGTGACAAACCTACAGAGAAGTATCTGCTAAATCTGCAGCTCCCTGCAGCTTTTCAAAACTCCACTGGTGAGCTTGAGCTACCTTGTTCAGCTGCCCGTCCTGCATCTTTTATGTTCTGTTTACTCTCACTGTTTCATCGTGTACTGTTTTTTGGCCACAGCAGAAGCTGTTTGAAGAAAGGAGGTGAAAGAAAAAACAAGACCTGCTTCACAAAACCAAGCATCAAACAGACACAGTCAGAGTTTATCTGATGAACATACTAAAGTGTTTAGTGGATAAAGAGCCAGATATTTCCCTCAGGGAATGGTTTAGACACAAAATAGCAGTAGAAAGTGGGTTGAAATTTCACCCCCTCTTCTTTACTGACTGACTTGGTAAATGACGTAAACATTTACCAATGTTTTCCTTTCCTTTTCTTTGCTGTTTTGAGTCCTGTTGCAGAGAGATTTTATATATGTTTGTGTTTTTCAAGGCTCTCACCTGCATGCAAAGCAAATTTATATAGGCTATGTGTACAATTATTAAAAAAAAGATGTCGATACCACTCTTTGGTTTTCCTCATGTTGACCAGGAGGTGGTTTCACTGGTACCAGTCCACAAAGTCCTGAGTCAGTTAAGCACAGCTTGACTGAAATGTAACCTTTTTAAATTTCATTCCATTTTCTATGAGTTTCCAATGAGTAATCAATAATTTTATATTTGTAAGGGTTAAACCTGTGAAGAGACACATGTTTAACTTGGTGCTTGGCAAAACGCCCTCTGCTACTTTGGACAAGCGTTCATATATATTGTTTCCGGTTTGGCTTGTCACCAACATTGACTGTTTAAGAACTGCAGCAAATTGTCACGTCTCTGGGTCTCCCAGTCTCCATAGCAACCCTTAGATGCTATTTACATGCCAACTGGGTGTTTGCAAGTGGTACTCATGTAGAGCTGAAATGCAAAAATCCTGACCTCAAACATTTAAAAATCTTCAACATTCTGCTACAGGATGCCTTGATTTAGTAAATTTAAATCATCTTTAATTCAACAAACTGATTGTATAAAAGTCAATGAAAAAGAAGCTGTTGTAAAATATTTGAAAATAGGTTTTGCATTATTAAAATGCATGTGAGTACATGTTGAAAGTTATCTGTTTTCTCCTTAGAGTAGCTCAGTGCAGTTCTCAGTCCTGAAAGGAATACAGAGGCTCCAGACACTGATATTTCTCTCTGGAATGTTATTTATTTTCTGTTCTTTGAAGAATTTTCAAGACAAGGTTTTGAAAAAAATTGTAAAATGTCTATTGTTTTTTTTTTAGTGACTATCTAATTGTGACAAAAACCATTCCTCGAGTGTGCTTTTGAGAGCTGAGTCATTGATGCAGAGTGATGAAGGAGAAATGGAGAAAGACACAGAAAGTTTGACTGAGCAGTAAGCACAGGAAAAGACAAGACTCTGTGCCCAGCTGAGCTAACTAAGCCTGGATCAGCTAGGTTAAAATTTGGTCATCATAATCTTCTTTAATCTTTCAAAAAGATATTTTTCTTTTTTTTTTCAGATCTGAATTTCAAAGAGAGGAACGTATGTGCCAGGATGAAAAGAGTCAGTGCTTCCACAGAGAAATAACCTTGAGGCTGGGTCGCATAAATGCTGTACAGAGATTCTCTGCCCACTGAGCTGAGAACCCAGACGTTTAGAACTGCAGGTCAAGGGACCCATTCCGGTTCATAGAGAGGTGAAACAACAAGATCCAAGGCTAAGTACAAGGCGTCTCATTAATTTAACCGTTTTTTGGGGGCATCTGGACCTTACAAATCTCTGGTGAATTGTTCACATCTTTTAGCCAGCTTTCTATCAAGTCAAGTCAGATGTTCATAAATTTCAAAAATGTATAGAAACAGAGTTTCGGAGTTTAGGAGAATACTATATTGGGTTACTTTTATCTGAAGAAAACCTGAATAGTTGGTGCAGTTGGTTCTTTTAATGACTACATCCAATACAATTAGTCAGTTTACCACTGAAGTAAATAGTGAGAATTTGTGAGAATAAGAATATTTTTATGGCAATTTCCTCTCATTCTATTCATGTACTTTTAGGCTCCCTTAAAAGAGAATTTACTCTTCTGATGGAAAGAAAAGTATTTAAAGACTTGAGACTGATAATACACCGACACGTCCCGTGTATTATCACGGGACAATACACAGGATAATGCAGGCAGACATTTATCCATCAAGCTCCACCTACACTAAAAAAAGAAAACATCATTGAATACAAAAAAGTGTGGAGTTTGCTAATGCTACAGGGACTTACTGAAACTGTTCTTTGGACTGCTGACAGGAAGACAAAGCTTTTTGGCAACAAACATGACAGATCGGTTTACCGTGTTTGTTGGCCTAAAACAAAAGATAAATGTCTGCAAAGTCACTGCTTAGCATGGTGGAGGATCTGTGATGCCGTGGGTCTGTTTTTCTTCCTAAACCCCTCTTTCCATATGTTCCCAGTTTTGTATTATAGGAGAAGGCTATGTACTATTTTTCCCAATCAAGTAAGTAAACTTTATTTATATGACACCAGTCAGAGATAAAATCTCAGTGTGCTACAGAATTACAGATAATAAAACAAATACAAAAAAGAACCATCAATAAAAGTACTTAATTTATACATTTCTTCTATTTTTGTGTAGTGTGTTTATATTTCATTAGCTTCTTGGGTTTAGCAAATTTAGGCATCTAAATTGCATTTTTATTCGGGAATTATAGTTCAGGTTAAAATTACTTTAAACTGATTCTATTATCCTATAATGCTCTGGTGACAGACATTGTATTAGTTTTGAAGAAAGTTAAATATCAGTGTTGCACTCTGGTGTCCTGAAACACACAGACTCAGAAAGCCTGTGAGTATATCTGGGTCATCCCTGAAATTATTCTCCTCCTCCCGCACTAAGAGGATTCATCCTGTTGCTTTTGGTAACCCTGCCTCCTCATTTGCTCCTCAGTCGAGGGGTGTGCCACAGGTTTTGTTTTGAGTTGAGTATGCTATCCCTTGGGCGTAAAGTAATGAATTTTAAGTGTTTTGCTTATCACATAAGCGCAGATGATATTTAATTAAACACCATTTAAGTAGAAAATTTTCCGGGGAAAAAAAATGATGCATGTATATTGCAATTAAATTTGGAGAATTGATCGTTTTCTACAGCCTAATACTAAAATGGTTTTATCAAACCCTTGTCCAGAAACCTGCAATTTCACCTCATCATGCGTTAAATCCTCAGCCAGTAATAATCTTACCGTCACTATTGACCAGGCACAGACTTTAATATCTGGACTTTTTCTTTTTAAGATGAGAACTATTACCAAGCTCAACCCATTTGTGCCAGAGATAAAATAGGAATTGAGGCTGTGAAATTCTTAAATTGTTTCTTCTGCACTTGCAGTTAAGAAACACTTTAAAAAACATTTATAGATCTTGCCTGAATAGTGACCACTGTCTGTTTATATTAGTTGCTTGCTTACGTCATTGTGGATCTTTATGCGCTTCAGTTCACAGCTGATTCTTGTTTCTAAAGAAAAATGGGTCTTTGGAATCATACTGTCTGACTCTTGCCATCTCTTTCTCTCTCTCTCTCTCTCTCGAGGAAACAAGGGGTACATTTTCAAATCTATTTTTAACCCTGTGTGTTTATTATTTTTAAACTGATTCCATATTTGCTTTGCTTTTTTATGTCCCCTGTAGCAAATAATGTTGTGAAACACACAACCCTGACAGCATATAGAAAAGAGTTAGTTTCTGTCAGGTGTGTTGCACATAACGGCAAACTAAACCCTTTACCTGAACAGCTGGCAATATTTCTTATTTGTAAAGAGTTTGGGAGGCAGAAGGTTTAATTTTTTTTTTTTCTTGTTCACTAGTTCTTAGCACTACATATTCAAAATACAAATTTTATTTAATTCAGTTCTGTTTATTACCACTAACAGCATTCAGATACATACTTGGTGGATTTTCAGAGAGGGGTCACTTTGAGCTTACAAGCAATCATGGATAATTGGTGATTACTAACTGAGATGTATTTGTGAACAAACAAAGCTAAAATACAAAGAAAAGACAATATCATCAGATTGTATTCATATTAATGCTACAACAAACAATAAAAATTATCGATTACTTTTACAAAGAAAACTGGCCAATTCTTTTAAACCATATTTTAAATTTTGATCAGTTGGAGATAATTTAATGTATTTATAATCAACTAAAATTTTATAATATTTACATACGTGAAGAAATTAAAAATATTAGATCATCAGCCTGCACAAATTCAAGAACTATTGATTGGGCAAACCATTTTTAATTAATGGAGGCTGATTTCCAGAGATTTCAAATAGTTATGCAAAAATCCATTATACTTGAAATTAGTATTTTAAATTTCACAAAATGCTGCTTTTTTTCTTCTTTCTTCCTGTCTTTCTTTCTTTTGTCTTGTTACCATGGTGCTTCTTATATGTCTGGAATAAAGATATGATTGAGTGATTTGACTGACTGGGGCTCTCTGTGATTATCAGTGATCTGCAAGTCATAGTAGCTCTTTGACAAGGCAGTGATGCTGAGAGCCAAGTGCTTTGTTTTCACTAAACAACCCCAGTAAATCTTGTGTTCTATCGGGGAGGACAGGCTCGAGGAGGGGATAGTGTCTGGTGTCTGATTGAGTCCTTACGGGCCCCTCTGCCTGTTCGAACATGTCAACATTCCCGGTGCGACTGTGTTAGCTGCCCCAACTATCAGTGTTTATTTTCATGGGGCCTCTGAAAGTCTCTGGTATTCATTACCCTTCCTCTGAGAGCAAACATTGTGTAGACAGCTTAGTTCTGCAGTCGTGGATAAAGAAGATTAGCAGAGATTATTGGGGAACATGTTGAGTTAACCAGAAAGTGGCACTACTTCACTTGCAAACATCCCCGCTTTATGGTTGGAACAGAACCCGGGTTTGACTGCTTTAACCAGCAGTGGGGTTTCAACCAGATGTCTCAGCATCATCAGGATTAGTCAACGAGGTCCCTGGATTCAATCTTTCTGCTCCCAATTAAGGGCAGATTTACTGACATCAGTCACAGTTCATCACGGTGATTATGTTCAAGCTGTTCAGTGAGTAGTTGAGACTGAGCGTTTGGGAGCTATCACTAATTGGCGATCCTCACTCTTTCTCTCTCTTTGTGTCTATTCATTAGACTATAAACTGTAAGAAGTTGATGTCTGCAACAGTGAAAACTAATTAACTCAAATGTCCTCTTACTCTGTCAGTGGTCCAAAAAAACATGGTTTGGCCAGCTTTGACCTTTTCAGTTTTCCAGCTTTTAATAGTATAAAACTCTCTTCGGTTTTGAGTTCAACCTGCACAGTGAGTGTTAACATACTGTTGTAATAAGTACCAAATTTGGTTTGACATTCTCATGTTTTAATAAGTAGACATTTCTCAAAGACACCTTGAAGTGCACATCAATCCAGACCTTCACGAGTCTCGTAGTTATATATTTACTTAGAAAACTCAGGGAGTTTGATGCATGAATGTTAGACCCAAGATTGCAAATGGGATCTATTTACATTTCATTTTATGATTACTTAGCTTTGAGTTAAAAATTGCATTATTCACCTTTTAATGGGCCACTTTTACAGTAAAAAATACATTCATTGATGTGATTTTTTTTTTCCATGTGTGAAAAAGAAGTGTGTTTGGTTGAAAAGACCATGTTTTAATCTTCAAATTTATCTGTAATGAGTTAATTTGACTGAATATTTGAATAAACTTCTTGAAATGGAGTGTGTTGGCCTTGCATTATGATTCTGCCTTTGTGCTACATATGTAAGTGACATTAACTGTTTGAAAAGCCACCCAGTGGAACTGATGCCACCCTAGTCAATTCTGAACCAATGATGTTTAACTGATTGAAATTAAGCCATATTCCAAAGAGACCACCAGCCATCCATGAGACAGGGATTTACAGTGGCATTCAATGCTGTGAATAAAGCTATCGATTCACTTTTATAATAGAGCTTCATCCCTCTATAAAGTAAGTCAATACAAACCTTCCAGGGACATAATACAGATGGGACATTTAAGCATATATCTGTAATAATGACAACGTTTTGCTTTCAGATTGCTTGCCTCTGAAATAATTGTATTGTGTGTAGTAGAGGAGGAGTACTGCAATCATATAGTGTGGGCTTAGAACGATTGACCTATGAGGAGAAAATCTGACCTGGCTCAAGATCACAGATTGTGTTTCCTTTCAGGTATTTTCACTTTGGTGAAGCATGAGTCAGAATTTCACCTTCACATAATAGTTGCCCATTAAAGATATACAAAATACTGAAACCTTTTTATAAAATACCAGAATATGTGCAGGTAAGTCCTGCAGTTCTATCCAATCTGTAAAACGCACAATGCTTTTTTTGTGCCAGTAAGGTTAAGGAAAGTGTTTCAATGGTTCAGCCACACATTAATGAATGCTTATTATTTAAATGCACATAGAGTTCTCTGCTCTTATTCAAAAGATCATTCGGAAATATTTCGCTAACAAAAAGGGCATTTTTATTACTTTAGTAAGGCAGAAGCAGAACAACTTTTATCGATTCCCATGACACTGAAAAGTAATTTTACTGCAAACTACAACACGAACAAAAAACAGTTTTTTTTTTTCTCCTTCTTTAGGGGAATTAAACTTTAAGGACAGAGTAAGTGCAGAGGTAAGATGAGGAATTTTGCACAAGAAACATGCAGATAATTATAGTCATCCTTTTTAATAGAGAGGGTCATCACCTGAATTAAAGAACTCAATGCTTTAAAGACCTAATAACTGCAGCTTAGTTGAGATTTTGTACTGTGTTCTAGCTGTCGCTTTCACATGATAGGGTTCATTGCCATCTAGTGGATAAAAGGTGAACTGATTGCTTTATGCCGCCCGAAGATAATTGACTTTTTAATGTCAATTATCTTCGGGGAAGATAATTGACATTAAAATTCCCATTATCTTCCCCGAAGATAATGGGAATGTCACTCATGTGACATTCCCATCCAACATGAGTCTAAATGTAAATTGTAAATCATTTTCATTTCTTTTCAAAAAGAATATAGTATATTTGCTCTTTTTTGTGTAGGTCCGTCACCTAAAATTGCAATAGTATAAATAACTTAACTTTTTCACATTTTGTCTTATTGCAACTGAACATTGTCAATGTGTTAGAATATTTTTGAAACCGTTTAAAATTACACCCAAGACAACAAACTGTGGGAATATAAAGTTAGCCATTCAAAGGATTAAAAGAATCTAACACCTTTGCTCATAATTTCCAGAAAAGTTGCTTTATTAAAAAAAGAGTAATACATATGGAATTCCATGTTTCTGATCTAAAACTGTGAATCAAAAAGCTTAATCTTGTGTTTCATTGCTTGTTTTCTCATTCTGGTTTATTTTAAGTTTCACTGCCTCTTCAGAAGTCCTTATTTCCACTGCTACGTTCTGCCTGCAATCCTCATCTAGCTCCTTGTAGTTGTAATAATGCATGATTACAACTACAAGAAATAATTGTAGTTGTAGTCATGCACCATGATGAGCACACCACGTGCACAGTACATGTATTTGTAGTCCCCGAAAACATCAACCAGAGCCCCTGGAAGACAGAATGAAGAGTCGACAAGTCAACTTATGTTTCTGCAAAAATTATACTTCATGAACATTGCTCACAAACCTGTAATGTGGGGTCCAAGAAGCACTGGTCCACACTTGATGATAGTGACAAGTCAAACTGCACTGGAGAAGCAATGAGCTCCAACAAGGTCTATCAGAACTTCACAAAGTAGTGCAGAAAGCATTTCAATTGCCAGCCCAAAGAAGACCACATAAACAACCAGACCCCCATGTCCAGATGCCAGAGGAAAAAGTAGGTGGCAAACACCATTGTATGAAACAGCAAAACTGAAAAAAGATTGTATTCTTGGTCTAATTCACCTGCTGTTGGCTAAGAATCCAGTAACTGGTCTGCTAACATGTCCACCAAAGCAAAAATAGGAAGTGACAAAGATGCTGAATATTCATCTGTCCCTTGATACTTAGTATAAGGAGCCAGAAACACAACAGGAGCAAAAGAATCGAAAACATGACATTACTAAAAAAATAAATGAGAACATCTCTGTGTGTGCAAAGGGAAATGTCTGGAAATAAAGCTTGGACTTTTTATTTTGCTTTTACCGTCTTTGGCTGGAGGGTTAGCAGAAAATGAACTAATATCCACAGCAGCAGCTTATTCGGAGGTTTTCCTCCTGCTCACTGATGAGTCATTATTGGACTGGGATCGGGTTTGTTTATTAATTGGTCTCATCAAAGCACCAGCCACACAGCAGTCCAGAACAATGGACCCCAGGATGAGGAAACTCCCTCTCCAACCAAAGGAATATAAAAGGAACTGATTGAGAGGGGCCAGAGTGGAAAGAACAACTGGACTTCCAGCCATAGCGAGTCCATTTGCGAGTGGCCTTTTGACCTCAAAGTAAGTGCCGATGATTGTCAGAGCTGACTGCAGGTTGAAGACAAGAACAAAACCTTTTGCAAGGAAAACAAATCATACTGGGAAGTAGAATAATACGAATACAGGTTTTTAGATGTTTCTTATCAATAGCTATCATAAAGATTGCACAATTGTATTATGTCCTTTTCAATTTAAATTCTCTACATAAAATCTAGTGCACATAATAAATTTCAGAAGTCACTTAGGAAACAGATTCTGTGTGTTCAATTTAATCACAGTTCAAATCTAGCTGTTCTATGAAAATCTAGGAACACGGTAGGCAAGGATAATGTTGTGGAGAGGTTTAAAGGAAGATTAGGCTATATAACAATATGTTCAGGTTAAAGCATTCTACTAAGTGCCATCCAGCATTTCAAAATGTATGTATGGCAAAAATGTAAATCTAGCAAGACATGGAGGTTTGTCTGCCTGAAGTGACAGGCCAGAGAGAATTACCCATGAAGGATCCGCCTTCACCCATGGGTATTAGGAATAAGATAAATGAGGTAAGTGTTAAAGGTAGCTGCATCTTGGCAATGCTGGTTGAAAACATGTTAAGCCTGGATGGCAAAAAGAGTTGTCAGGACAACCCTAAATAATATCAAAATGCTTTCAACAGAGTAAAATGAAGCAGTAAAAGTCCAGATAGTGAGGTTGAGAATCAGAGGCAAGAAATTAATATCGATGAGTACCACTGATCTTCATCCAATCTAACTGAGCTTGAGGTGAAAAAAAAAAAAAAAAAAAAAAAAAAAAACACACAAATTGACTCAAAGGAGCTAAATACATATGCATTACACATTTTTCAGATATTCATGTGAAGAATTTATAAAGCAACGTGTCCTTTTTCTTCCACTTTATGAATATGTTCTACTTTGTGTTTGGGTCTGTCACATCAAATTGCAATGCAAATGCTTCTGCCAAGACTGAGGACATACTTATTTTGCAACGATTTTGGCAAACATTAATATATTCCATTGAACAAGTGCCAGTGACCTCACATAGAAAGAAAACAAGGTCAACTGACTGAAACAAAGCCAGTTGTAACTGAGCAACTTGAAGCAAACCTTTCATTACTAAAACTTAATCGTACAATAAGATGACATTTGTTATGCAAAAAGTAACAAAATAAGTAAACATTAAGCCCCGAAAAAGTATTACTCAAGAAAATAAAATAAAAATAGTATTCACCTCCGATTACTCCGACACAGAGGTAAAGCTGAATTATGCTGGTTCCTAAAGAACCAAGCACCATGCCAACGCACACCATGAGTCCACCGACCATGACCACAGGTCTGCTGACAGGGCCTGCGTGTGAGAAGAAAATTTCTCTTCAGTTAACCTTTCAATGACAAACAAATAAAAAGCTTTGTTAACATGTAGCTGTTCAAGCATACGAGTAGAGCAAATTTTATAAGTGATCGTTGAATTTTTGTAAAAGTAGCCTATGGCTGGCCCTGACCTCCTGCATACATGCCAGCATGACTGAGGACACCAAGGCAATCTCGCTGTAGGAAACTGAAAAATATTCCTGAATTTCCTTGAAATAGGTTCTGAGGGACTTGGGAAAGGCATAAGAGAACCCTATGGAGATGAAAGCAGCAAAGATGACAGCTCTTCCCCAGCCTCCATCTGGTGGCGTGTAGCCGAGATTGGTTGCTGCTGCAGGTGGCCTGTTCTATCCTCAAACTGGAAACAGATAATAAGATGTGCACAGAAAACAAGCAACTGCAAATTTCTAAAGACATTCTGGCCCAGTTGTTATACTCCTTAATAAACTAATTGTTTTCCTCACCTCTATGAGGTCTGTTATGGTTTGGCTCTAGTACCATAACAAATTAAAGGGAAGCAACACATGGAATAACTTAAAATGGGATTTATTTAACAAAAATCATAACTGGTTGGAGAGGAAAGGGAAAAAAGAGGGGAGGATGGCAGATAGACGGAAAGAAAAAGGGCTGTCTTAGTGAGAAAAAATGGTGCATCTTAAGCTGATCTGATGTCATTCATGGAGCCATTGGCCAGCTGCCTCCACTTCCAATCAGCACCAATCAGGAGATCTGGAGCAGGGATGCTAAAACACAGAGGAAAAGCCTTGGGCCGTAACACCCCCCCTCTTCAAAACAGGGTCCCCACCGGAACCCTGGGCAACCTATGTATCAACATCTGAAAGATAGAAAATAAACAATTTTAAATACACTTACAATATCTCAGACAAGCTGAGATGGAACAGAAAACAAAATTTAAATCCCTTTAAATCCCATCCCCAAGTCAACAACTGGTACCGTGAAGTGACTCAGACAGGTAAGGGGAGAAAGAGAAAAAAAAAAAAAAGTTACTGACTTTGTGCCCTTGACAAAGCATCTGCGATGACATTATCCTTTCCCTTAATATGATGAATATCTACGGAAAATGACTGCAAAAACAACGACCATCTCACAAGTCTTTGATTTGGGCATCGAAAAGAATTCAAAAAGGTCAGAGGATTATGATCTGTAAAAACAGTTAAAGGACCTGAACCCACATAGACCTCAAAATGTTGTAATGACCAAATAAGAGCAAGGGTCTCTTTTTCTATGACTGAATAATTCAGTTGATGTCTATTAAATTTCCTAGAAAAAAAAACTCACAGGTCTCTCAATTGAAAAGTCATCCATTTGCAAAAGGACTCCCCCTGCACCAACATGACTGGCATCAACCTGTAGTTTAAAAGGCTTATTCATATCCGGAGCCAACAACACAGGAAAATTACATAGCATCTTCTTCACATCTTCAAAAGCCTGCTGACAGACAGAGGACCAGATGTATTTCACATTATTTTTCAGAAGATCTGTCAGAGGTTCAACCACAGTTGAAAAGTTTCTGCAGAAGGCTCTATAATAACCAACTAAACCCAAGAATTTCATGAGTTCCTTTTTAGTAGTTGGTGGCCAAAAAAGGCTTCTACCTTTGCACTAACTGGACATACTTTACCTTGACCCACTTGATGACCAAGATAAGTAACAGTTGCCCGAGCAAATTCACATTTGGCTAGATTCACTGTTAGACGTGCATCCATTAAACGGTCAAACAAAGTTGTGAGTTGTTCCAAGTGAGAAGACCAACTATGAGAATAGACAACAATGTCATCCAAATACACAGAACAACCTTCTAAACACCCAACAACTTTATTCATCAAGCGCTGAAAAGTCACCGGCGCATTCTTCAAACCAAAAGGCATAACATTGTATGAGTACAAACCAGTAGGTGTAATAAAGGCAGCGATTTCCTGTGCCCTTTTAGTTAAAGGGACTTGCCAATAACCTTTTAACAGGTCTACTTTACTAATGAACTTAGCATTACCAATCTGGTCAATACAGTCATCCATACGAGGTAGCGGGTATGAATCAGTTTTGGTTATGCTATTGACTTTTCTGAAATCAGAGCAAAACCTATAGGTTTTGTCTGATTTTGGAACTAGCAAGCAAGGTGAAGACCAGCTTGAACACGATACTTGAGCGATACCAATTTTTAACATGTAGTCAATCTCAGCATCCAGATATTTGCATTTTTCAGGGCTAACCCTGTAAAACTGCTGTTTTGTAGGCTGTGTATCACCCACCTCAATATCATGTTCAATCAGATGTGTGCAGGATGGAATATCTGCAAATAAATCAGAGTAAGATTTTATCAACTGAATTAACTTAAAACATTGAGCCTCTGGTAAATAACTCAGCATAGTGTCCAAATTCTTCAGTACTTCAGAATTTATAAGTCGACCAGTTAGCATGGCTGAATCTGGAACAGGCAACCCATCGCCATTCCATTCACCTCCAGCAGATGTCACAGTTTCACTAATGCACACAGAGTGAATATCATCCACCAATACAGTCTTACCACGAACATGGTAAGGTTTTAAGAGGTTTACATGAACCGTCTGCTGTTTCTTCCGCCTTTCTGGAGTTGCAACGAGATAGTTTTGGTCAGAAAGTTGTTTCAAAACTGTGTGTGGGCCCGAAAACTTGGCCTGAAATGGTGAAGTCACAACAGAAAGTAAAGCCAGTACTTGATCACCTGAAAGAAAAACACGATGCTCAGCTTTCTTATCATACAAACACTTCATTTTTTCCTGTGCAGATGATAGTTTCTTATTTGCCAACTGCATTGCAGTAAAGAGTCTCTGCTTAAACCCATTAACATAATGCAACAAGTTTTGTGGTGGTTCAGCATCCTTCCACTCGCAAAACTGTTAACGGACCACGCACAGTATGACCAAATACTAATTCATTAGGGCTAAAGCCCGTACTTTCTTGTGTTACTTCTCTCGCTGCAAGTAATAACCAAGGCAGACCATCCTCCCAATCAGCCTTCATCTGAACACAGTAAGCACGGAGTAAAGATTTTAATGTCTGATGAAATCGCTCCAGTGCTCCTTGGCTCTGTGCGTGATATGCCGTAGATTGATTGTGCTGAATGTGTAGCTGCTTCAAAACCTGTGCAAACAAATGAGGAAACATTAGATCCTTGGTCACTCTGAAGGACTTTAGGTATTCCAAAAATACCAATAAATTGCCCAAGTGCTCGCACCACAGACTTTGCAGTAAGTGTGTGCAATGGATATGCTGCTGGATACCTGGTACTTTGGCACATAACTGTCAAAAGATACTTAGCACCCG
Organism: Poeciliopsis paucimaculata; assembly: GCA_903067055.1. Taxonomy (NCBI): domain Eukaryota; kingdom Metazoa; phylum Chordata; class Actinopteri; order Cyprinodontiformes; family Poeciliidae; genus Poeciliopsis; species Poeciliopsis paucimaculata. Next base: position 17,581 of record CAEGAD010102531.1, read on the forward strand.
AACGTGAAGGTGGAAGAAGACCCACACAATCAATTATTAAATGCTCAAATGGTTTACCAATAGTCGGAATAGGATACAGTGGTGCCCGGTTTATAACTTGATTGGGTTTACCAGTCAACTGACAGGTTTTAATATATGAAGCAATATCTTTTTTCAGCCGTGGCCAAAAAAAATTTCTTAAAATGCGGTCGTAGGTTTTCCTAACTCCCATGTGTCCGGACTCATCATGGGATACCTGTAAAACCAAGTCACGCAATTTCAAAGGCACCACAACCTGATAAACTGGCTGCCCAATAACATCGTCACTACATGGCATCCACTTCCTTAACAATACCTTGTTCTCAACAAAGTATCCATGAGAATGGTTCTGCATCTCCTCAGCAGGTAATGCAGACTGAAACAAATGTATTGTGGGGTCAGATCTTTGCTCCTGCCCCAGATCATTCTGTGAAATGGACAAAGGAATATTAGACCAACAAACAGAGGACGTCTGTGTATCTTTTCTGATGTCTTCATCCTGATGTACATCACTGGATGCTTTCATTGCTCGTGTCACAGCACATGCTTGAAAAACTTCTGGGTGTGATTTTTCATTTTCATCAGGGCCACTGCTGACCAAAGGTACTGAAACAATAACTGGAGATTCTGGTTGATCAGGTCAGACCTTCCCTCCAGCTATATGGTTCCCCAATATAACTGTGACACCAACCACAGGTAATACAGGTCTAATACCCATCCTTACTTCTCCTTCAAACAACTCTGAATGAAGCATAAGCTTATGTACTGGAACACAAAACACAGACATGCCCATACCCAACACAGGTATTGGTAACCCAGTGTCAGACTCATCTGAAAAAGACAACACTGATGCCAAAATGAATGAATCGTATGCACCAGTATCTCTTAAAATGGTAACTGGCACCCTGACGTCACTTCCAATTAAAGAAACTTCTCCTTCCATAAGAAATGGTTTGTAAGAACTCAAATCAGGTTTTCCGGCAAATGGCACTTCAGTCATTTTGTTAGGAATATTTAAAACTGATGCAGCAAGTGCTGCTGGTTTAACCTGATTTCCATTTTTATTTCTAGATTTCAACAAAACACAGTCTTTCTTCCAATGACCCTTTCTGTGACAGTAATTACAAATTTTGTCCAGATCAATTTTGTCCTGCGGTCTGAAAAAAACCCTCCAGAATGTGTTGAACGCCAGTTTGGAGCCCTCATCCAATCTGTGTGCTCTCCACCAGTATCTTTATGTGTCAAGACAAAATCATCAGCTAACACTGCAGCTTCTGATACAGTTTTTACCTTCTGTTCATTAATGTACACTGCAATGCATTGAGAAACAGAGTTCTTAAATTGTTCAAGAACCATTAAATTACAGAGGTGACCAAGTGTTTTAACCTCAGAGGAAGCACACCAACGACTGAAATGAATCTCCAAATCCTTGCAAACTCTACATAAGTTTTGTCACCTTTTTTCCAGTTTCTAAACTTCTGTCTGTATGCTTCAGGGACTAATTCATACGCTTTCAGTATTGTAGCTTTAACCTTGGCATAACCTGGCCATCATTTAAGCTCAACATAGAAAAAGCTTCTTGAGCACGACCAACCAAAACACACTGAAGTAAAACTATACGGTCTGAATCAGACCAGTCTCTTGTCTCCGCAACCCTTTCAAACAAAGTGAAAAAAGTTTCAACCTCCTTTTCACTAAACTTGGCACCAAACGCAAGTCACTTAAAATGTCAGAGGCCTTACATTTTGAGTCCATAATACAAGATTCCACAGACAATTTGCCTTCTTTCATCAGATTTAATTTCTCACTTTCTAAATTTATTCTTGCTAATTCAGTTTCCTGTCTTAGTTTTTCCAAAGCAAGAACCTTATCCAAATCTGCTTGCTGTCGTAAATTCTCCAAAGCCAACTCCTTTTCCTTCTCCAGTTGCAGTCTTAATCTTAACATCTCTTTTTGTTGTTCAAAACCCAAAAGTTTAGGCTTTACAACCTGTGAATCCAAAGCTTCAGGCATTGAAGGCAAAGACAAAACACCCATTTCAATTAAGTTTTCCCTTAAAATTACTTTAACATTTTCTTTCAACCGTTTGTCACCAACACTTATTTTATAGTGCTCAGCAATTTTTACTAATTGTTCTCTAGAACACAGATCCAGAAATTCTGCTGATGGATTGTTATTAAAATCTTCAACAGACATAATTAAATTCTTATTCAGAAAACAGTATTTCAAAATTTAAAGTAAATTGCTGACAATCTGTGCAACATATAACAACCAACCTGAACCTCCCCTCTAACTGCCCATCAGAAACTAACTAGCTCAACCCTAGTCTTCAGGACAATTGCTCTAGCCATATGATCTCACACTACTGTTTTTTGAGCACATGAATCCCAAAAGGGAGACACACTAAGGCCTAAAGGAGAATCAGTTCAGATCAGTCATACCTAATTGCACAAACCAGTCAACAATCACACTTACCCTTAGAGTCGTCAGATGAAATGTAAGTAAACAACTTACCCCAAACCAGAAAAAAGAAGAAAAAAACATGTCTCCAAAACTAAAGTCAAGATTCCCACACTAGCTTCCCAGTTAAATTAACAAACAAAGCTTACTAAGAAAAAAAAGAAACTGTCACACCAAACTATAACATAAATTTGAATGAGCCCCCAATTTGTTATGGTTTGGCTCTAGTACCATAACAAATTAAAGGGAAGCAACGCATGGGATAACTTAAAATGGGATTTATTTAACAAAAATCATAACTGGTTGGAGAGGAAAGGGGAAAAAAGAGGGGAGGATGGCAGATAGACAGAAAGAAAAAAGGCTGTCTTAGTGAGAAAAAATGGTGCATCTTAAGCTGATCTGATGTCATTCATGGAGCCATTGGCCAGCTGCCTCCACTTCCAATCAGCACCAATCAGGAGATCTGGAGCAGGGATGCTAAAACCCAGAGGAAAAGCCTTGGGCCGTAACAGGTCCTTAAAACTATTCTGATCAGTCTGAGAAACTATATATTCCTCACCCAGCACCCTACTGAAGGTCCTTTGATCTCATCACATGTGCTTCCACAAAAAATGCAAGTGGCTGTTCACAACAAAAGCAATAACCCCTTCCTGAGGCATGGAGCTAAAAAAAAAAATATATATAAAAAACCTCAGCAAGTAAATAAAGATCAAGTGGAGAGTTATAAGAGCTTCATCATGCAATGCAACATTTCCTTTAAAAGTTACATAATGCGTTTTTTATCACGTCAGTTCATGCCTGATAGATCTTTGTGTAAGTTTTGTTTTGTTGGTTTGCAGATGATGGTTAACAGCTGTTTTAACACATAATTTATTAGCACATTGAACCCATAAAAATAATGAAATGATATTTGATTTAGACAGCCAAGTATAACACAGCACTGAAACAAAAATAATTACGAGTTTTAAGATTTTAGAAACCGTGCAAATTAAGAACATGTTTACAGTTGCAAAATCTAAACATTTTTATGATTATTGCAAGAGCATAAAGTTACGCTAAACATTTTAGAAAAATGCATTCTTTCAGCATGAAAAGTATCTCAGGAAAGCAACATGTGACAAATGTTTTAGGTACCAAAACTTTGTACACTCCCTCTTGCATGAGTTGTGGCACTTTGTCTTTTTCTATATTACAAGGTTAGTCCACACAGAGAGGGATCTTTGATCTTTCCTCTTTGCACAATCCCCCCATCTTCCAGAAGACTTTCTCTGAAGATTTCCAGGGCTTCTGACGGAGAAAAAGAAGCACAGGTCTTCTGGTATAAATGTGTTTTTTCTGGCACAACTCCTAAACATGCTGTCACCAAAAAGTTCCTGTGGAGACACAATGACCCCCTCTATTTGTTGCAGATATCTCTGAAACTTCTTTAGTATTTGACCTTGACATAAGGTTCCGTTTCTAAAACAAATGTCTTACTTAAATTCCCAGACGTCATACAGCCATAGATTTTGAAGAAGTTATTCATAGGAACTATGAACACCAAAAGGTGGCACTGTTGTTTGACCCAACTCAAGAAGAAGAGAAGCTTCACTGTTATGTGTTCGTCCTTGATATGGGAAGCATAAACACTGTATCTATTTTTATTTATTTTTTTTTTTACTTCGCCGAAGTTAAGGAACTTTCTAATAGCATCAGTCAGCTGCGTTATTAAATCGATCGCTTCAACAGCGAGTGGTTTTGTTAGTCATGTTTTGTAAAGTGAGAGTGGGTTTGGCCACGGCGGCTTCAGTCAGGTTCCCCAGGTGTATAAATCCGACGGTGAAACTGGTGACGCCTGGGTTGTGTAGACACCAGCGGAGGAACCTCAGCTCCGAATCTGCAGGTGTCAGGGTGAGACATGCCTGTTCTTTCATTATTCTGACAGCGATCCTTGACATCTCTGGGAAACGTAAATAGTGAAGCTCACTTCCTGATTTCACATTAAAAATAAATTTAAAAAAAACCCGTTGTATTAAAAACGTTTCATTCTAATAAAATCGTTTGAAAGTGTAATCACTTACAAATTTTAAAATCAATCAGGGTGCTCTTAAAATTTTTTAGTGATGAAACATATGCTTACTTTGGGAAATTTGAAAAGTTACACTCCATACTGTTGCGGAACACGCCTCCACAGTGATGCTTTTTTTGTTGTTTTTTTTCCAAAGTCTGCGCTATAATTATTTTTAAAAATCTTATCACAGCATATGCATTTTTTTCACCATGTAATAAATAAAAGCTTATAATTGTTGTTATGAAGAAAATTATCACTCATGGAAAATAAGCTTAGGCACAATAATGAAATTATTGGTTTTTGCAGTCCCACACTGTGATGCACTGTGTATTTTGATAACTTTCTGTTTCCTCATCCCTTCAAAAAATCCACTTTTTTCTCTTGTATATTCATAAAAAGGCCATCATTGCTCCTCTGATTAATACGGTTAATTTGTACATAATAAGCAGCATTATTGACGTTAGAAAATAATCCTAGTCATAAACAAGAATCATCTTTCTTAATTCTGACAACTTTTTAGCAGAACCAACCAATACATTTTTGGGGTGGACCACATAGACTAGCACACTAGCACTAGTGTGCATCAATGACACTGTCATTAGCTCAGATTTTTCCTTCCATTATAAATTTTTGATTGCTACTGACCGCTACAAATCAGGCACAACCAACTAGAGCTGAAGGTTTTGGATTTTCTCTGAAACTTGCCAGCATCCTTATACTTTCCAAATCTGGCTGATTATAACACATTGTTAGAAGATATAATATTCATATTTTGTTTAGTAATACGTCCTATTCACCACATATTTTTAGGCAAATACTGAATGTGTTCTAATTAATGCAGTCTGCTTTTCATTTGTCCGTGCTTGTTTTTTTTCATTGTTGTGAATGAGTAAAATCCCACAGATTAAAGTGTCATAATCTCTATTCTTCTCCAGGTGTTGTATGATGGGTTGTGTCCCATTTGCATGACAGAGATCCGCTTCCTCCAGTTCCTGCAAAGAAACCAACTGGGGAAAATTAATTTTATTGACATCTCTAAGCCAGGCTACGACGGGGCAAAATACAGTGATGTCACCTATGAGATGGCCATGGAGGAGATGACTGTAATCGATGAGAAAGATGAGGTTAACTGTTAACACAACAATTTAACTGAGACTTAAAGAATCTAAATGCTAAAATGCACTAACATCTTTACTTTTCACATTGTCAGGTGCATCGCGGCGTTCCAGCGTTTGCAGTGATGTATGGCGCCGTTGGGTTCGGCTGGTTGGGCCGCTTTATGATGTGGTCACCGGTGAGGCCATTTATGGATAAGTCATACGCCATCTTTGCAAGGAATCGACTTAAGTGGACTGGACGGGCAGAGGACTGCACAACAGGACGCTGTGAAAAGAAATCAATTGACTCCTCCTGACTTCATTCATTAATAAAATGAGCTAATGTATATTTATTGATATGAATATGTTGCATATTATGCTACAGAAAAATCTAATTAAAATACTTTAATGTAAGCGTTGTAAAGACTTTCTTCTTTTTTATACATATAAGGTGTGTCGTTCTGACTCGATGCTTTTTATTTTGTCCGGATCAATGAAAAATACTTCGAAAACGATTTAACTGCAGCAAGAATGTGGGGAAAAGCAAAGACTGAAATTAGACAAGGCTGCATTTTGGTTAGCAATACGGATCCTATCTGATTCTAAACAATGTTCTCACATTTAATATCAAAAGTACAACTAATAAAGTTTGGATTTGTTCTATGGAGTTCATATTGAGTGACACTACTTTCTGTTCAACTTCTATTCTCAACAGCTCAGAGATATGTGTCCTGGAACAAACAAGTTGGTAGAAAACAACGCAAAAAAAAAAGCATTTAAGCAGCAAAAGATGCCGGATCAGACAAAACAATCCAATAGACTGTGATGCCATTTCGGTCAGATTTTCTAAATGAGTTTATTGTGGAAATAAGTTACATTAATAAGTTGGTACACTTTCATAGTTAGCAATTTGTAAATTCATGCTAACAGTAAAAAAATTTAGAGGGATTGAAATTGCATAATAGTGTGACATTTGTTTTACAAACTATCTTTGTCGATCAAAACTATTTTCGTTATATTGCATCTGCAGAAACATGACCGAGTGAGCGCTCTTAGCAGCAAACTGTCTTTGACGTATATTTCTCCGGTAACCTTGTCAACACGAATTTAGGAGAAAGTAAGCAACTTATGAATACGCTGAATGTACTTTATACGCGCTGTTCCTTGGAAAACGTTCATCTTTGTAAGTATTTATGTATTTGGAAGACACTTAGCTGTTGTTGTTGATAACATGTAGAGCAGTGAACATAATTATTGATTAGCATTAAGACAAGTATCGTCTAGAAGTGTAGTTTTTCTTCTGTTGTATTTCAGTTATAAAAACGTTTTAAGTGTAGCATTAAGATGAGCGTATTGGCTAGTAATGTATTTTTTATTACTGTTATATTTCAGTTTCAAAAACGTTTTGAGTGTGCCATTATGAGGATATTAGCTATTGATGTATTTTTGCCTTTTGCTGTATTTACAAAAATCCATTTATAAAAGATCTTCAGTTAAGAAAAGCAAGTTTTCGTTCTATTATTTGTTCGCTGGCTATCTAGCTACACATAGGTATGTGTTAAGGGCAGCACAATTAGAGTATTTGTCTTATGGAGCTCATTTTGAGTGATCTCTGAATGTCTTGTATTCTCATCATCAACTCAGAAAGACGTGTCCTCTAGCAAAACAGGCTGGTAGATGACAAACACTCAACAACAACAACAAAAAAAAACCTTTAAGCAGCAAAAGATGCCTGATCAGACAATAAAGCAATTTGAAAGACAGACAGGAAACGAGTTCTGCTTTAGCAACTGTTCTGTTTTGTTGAATGCATTGTGCAGAGATAAGACTGAAAGTCACTGAAGCAAAATGCAGTCAATTTCCTGTCATACCAGAAAATCAGATTGAATATCTTTTTTCAAAAGCAAATAAATAAGAAGACTGTGAGGAGGCTGCCACTAGATGCCGCTGTAAGTCTGCATTATTATGAGCAGACATAAAGGAGAGAAATCTTTGCTGTGATATGTCAAACCCTTAACATTTCATTTTGTTTGTAAGTAATCCTTTAATATTATGTTCAAGCAGATACAAGCATACAAACATTCCTGAAAGGTAAAGTTAGAGGAATACCACTAAAGCGTTGCATGTTTACCATCTGAGATGTTACGCAAATTAGTTGTGTAGGACTGTAGTTTGCACAAAATGTTTCTGTTGTGGAGAAAAAAAAAACAGATGCAATTCGTTTTTCATTCTTTTCTTTTCAGTATATATATATATATATATAAATATATATATATATATATATATATAAAAAAAAAAAAAAATAATAGAAAAAAAAA